>CM039470.1:42068615-42365322 GCA_022433065.1 Begonia loranthoides
TCAAAATCATTTTGGCCTGGACGCCGCGGCGTGCAGGCCAAAATTGCACGCCGCGGCGTCCAGGCCAAAATTGCCTGGACGCCGCGGCGTCCAGGCATACATGGTGGGGCCATCAGCTTTTTTTAACGGACAGCGATGGTGCATTTGTCATTTTCACATACGTTGGTGGTTAACTTGTTAGAAAATATACCACAGTGGTTAACTTATCATTGATCGCAAACCACGATGATTGATTTGTTATTTTCCCCAATTTAAATAAAAAAAGGAAAGTAATTCAATTTAATAATTTATTTATTTATTTATTTTTGAAAACAAGAGATAATTCATTTTTAATTTGATGGTTTTTGGCCTTGAGGCGTGTTCAAAGACCGCTACGTAACAATGTACTGGTTTTGTACGACAACAGAGGACCTCACAATTCATAATGAGGACATCACTCACTTTCAAGGCATCCTTCCAATTCAAGGCAGCCAGGATATACCATTGGATCAGTTTTATATATTATTTATGTAATTTTTTCTTATGAATTAGGGTAAATGACAAATTAACTATAGTGATTTACGATCAATGACAAGTTAACCATTATGGTATATTTTTTAATAAATTAACTACTGTCGTATGGAAAAATGACGAATCCAACATCGCAGTTACGTTCGCCGTTAAAAAATTGATAGGGCACCGCGGTGTCTTGGAAAGACGCTGCGGTTTGGACGCCGAACGCTGGAGAACGCCCAGAAAATCTCGGGCGTTCAGAACTCCCAGGCATTCTCCGGCATTCTGATTTTCAAAATGCGGGCGTTCTCCAGCGTTTGGCGTCCAGATCGCGGTGTTTTCCCAAGACACCGTAGTACATGTCAGTTTTTTAACGGTGAACGTAACTGCGATGTTGGATTTGTCATTTTTTCATACTACAGTGGTTAATTTGTTAGAAAACATAGCATAGTATTTGACTTATCATTGATAGTAAATTACAATGGTTAATTTGTTATTTACCCTATGAATTATGATTTGTATTTTGTAAAAGTACGCCTAAAGCTTCCATGACTTAAAAGTAAAACTGACGCATGCGAAAGAATCCTGTTGGGTTAATCAAGGCTATGAAAGTTAATCAATCAAGTTATGGCACGGATGATAACAAGTTGACCCATGGAGAATTTTGAGAAAGACCAAAAGTTCCATGAAGTCTTAATAAGACGGACGTCCATCATTGCCTAAACGCTGTCGTCTAAAGGCAGATTTGCAAGAAATTCGAGAAGGACGGATGTAGATGATGGCATAAATGACAGCGTCTAAAGGCAGATTTGAAAGATATCCGAGAGAGATGGACGTCCGTCGTATTAAGACGGAGGTCCGTCATGGCCTAGACGACGCCATCTAAAGGCGAGAGGCATCCATTGAGGGCAGAACGATGTCATAACGGTCGACGGACGTCCGTGTCAAGGTGAGGGACGTCCATCCTCATCGAGAGATTTCACGTGTTTTAAAAATCGCGTGTTTACACGTGACAGTTAATTTGGAGTCGATCCTGGCCGTCAATTCAGAGGATGGAAGTCCGTCGCTCGATCCAACGGCCAGAGAGGGACGTCCGTCCGTCGAATCTAAAAGACTCTAGATTCAATCTTGGCCGTCGATCAGGAGGCTGGACGTCCATTACCCGATCCAACGGCTAGGGAGGGACGTCCGTCCACCGCCTTAGGAAACGCCAGATTCAATCCTGGCCGCTCATTCTGCGATCCAACGGCCAACGAGCTTGACAGGGACGTCCATCTTCATTGTCCATCTTCATTGTCCATCGTCCACCAACTCCTGTCATCCATCGTCCATCTTCTTCGATCTTCCAGGAGGATGACACTTGACGTCATTTGTCTCAGTTTGACGGTGCTTGACAAAGACTAACCCGAGACGTTAGAGTCGACGGTGCTGGACACGAATCATGACTGCGAGGTCTACGACGACAGTTTTTCATAGTTCAAAATTTTAATTGTTAAAAAAAATTTCTAAAATTTAACTTGTCATTGATCGTGAATTATAAGGTATTGAGGTGTTAATTTTCCTTTTTGAAAACAAAAGATAATTCATTTTTAATTTGATGGTTTGAGCCTTGAGGCGTGTTCAAACACCGCTACGCAATAATGTACTGGTTTTGTACGACAACAAGGACCTCACAATTCATAATGAGAACATCACTCACTTTCAAAGCATCCTTCCAATTCAAAAAAGCAGCTAGGATATACCATTGGATCAGTTTTATATATTATTTATGCAATTTGTCATCCGTACCATAACTTGTCGCACGTATTTTGTACAAGTACATGAAAGTTAATCAATCAAGTTATGGTACGGATGATAACAAGTTGACCCATGGAGAATTTTGAGAAAGACCAAAAGTTCCATGAAGTCTTTTGTGATATGAAGTTCTTGATCTTACGGAAGTAATCTATGGATCCATAAAAATGAATAATTTTGTTTAATTTCTTTAAAAATCCTTCCTTTTATAGTTAATCTGACCTCATTGTCAAATTTGCTCCAAATCCGAAGATAGTATGAGTGAGCTAGATCGCGATGGCTCCTGGTTGGGAAACGAGGAAGTAAAAAAGAGATTTTTATATTCTGTTTTCCATTATATATATTTATTGTAATGTTTTTTAATGTAAGGAGGGGTGATGGCAGAATAAAAACAGAAGAAGAAGAAGAAGAGGAGGAGGAGGTAGGCCGTAGGCGTAGCCGCGGGCTTTTTGTCCTCTTGCAGTTAATTAATGTCTACGACGGGATGAAGATGGACCAAGCGGCAGGCAGAGTAAGAATGAATATTAACTTTCGTCTCTCACAACTCGTTTTATTTGTCATTCCCAGCACACCCGAAACACTATCATCGTTTTTTTCCGAGCTCCCATTTTTCTTTCTTATCTTCTCTCTCTATTCCTATTAAAAATTCATGTATATCCTCTTTCTCTCTCTCTCTCTCTCTCGATTTGCTTATTATATTTTAGATTGATCTAACGTAAGCAGTATCGAAATGTATAAATGTCTCAGGCGTCTTTGTTGATCTTGATGCCCTTTTTTGTTGATTCATCTGCTTGTTTAAAATGACGGCATGCAAACCTCTGCCTCTGCCAATTTGTTTTCTGATTTTTTTGTTTACCCATTGTTTAGAATCTCTTAATTTGTTCTGTTCCTTGGTAAACTCTTGTTCTTGCGTCGATTTTAGATGATTACTGTATGAATTTCTTGTGTTTAGGTTTTGAACTGTGAGGAAGTTTTAGAGGATGCTTTTGAGTTGCCCTTTGTACTCAAAAGTTCTTCTGAGACATTCTTTTGAACAAGTTTTTGTTCCATTTATTTATTTTACAGATTTGGTTTTCTCGATTGGAGTCGGTACCTTGCCTGATTTTCCAATTTGTGCGAAAATCTATCAGCCGAGAGATTTGTGGAGTTTGAGGTTTGTTCTTCCACAAACTATTTTCGCTGATCTCTCTGTGACTGACCTTTTGTCTTTCTATCCATGGAGGATGATTCCTAAATTTGGACTACTCATAAATCTTAGTGTTGAATTCTTTATTTGTTGTTTTAGGTAGCTTTGTTAGAACTGTAATTAGTTCTTATAATGTGCTGCCTTCGTTTCTCTGAGCATAGAGATGGAACTAAACATGCATCTCTCTTGCAGTTCTTTCCTCAGAACTCAAACTACTTAAATTCAAGGCTCCTAATTTAGTCGGGGAAGATGGATTTTCGGGTCATTGATTTTTCTTAATTGCTCAGAAAGAAGGATTTAGTTATATTCGATTCCTTGATTTGTCTTCGATGTTTTCCTTTTCGAATGATTGACTCCTTGAAATATCCTATAGCAGTATTGATCTTTCACTCTTGAGCTTGTTATCAGAAGAATTATTGTGTTATAATATGCTTCATTTCGTTTTGTCTTCATTATTTTGAAGGTCGTCAAGCTGCTTGTAATCCGGGAATGAGCCAACTTAAAGTAAAGCGTAGGGTAGGTAAATATGAGGTCGGAAGAACAATTGGTGAGGGGACATTCGCGAAAGTCAAATTTGCGAAGGATTCTGAGACGGGAGAACCTGTTGCCCTTAAAATACTCGATAAAGAGAAGGTTCTCAAGCACAAGATGGCTGAACAGGTCTCCAAATTTCTTGCTGTTCTTCATCTTGAAATTTGTCAAATTAACTGTGTGCGTGATATGCTTTTGTTTTGTGCTTCTTCTCTCTCGATCTTCCTAAAGCCGATTGAAGCATCTAACCCATTGAGTAATTTATGTGAAATTGTGGTCTTCTTTTAACATCTTATGTATTTGGGTCCCCATTATTAGTTCTTCTACAATGTAAGGCTAAAGGGTTTTATAATTTGATTGAGTTTGTGGATGTTAATGCTTGTCAGATCAAGCGGGAGGTAGCAACAATGAAGTTGATAAAGCATCCGAATGTCGTGCGATTGTTTGAGGTCTCTCTCTCTCTCTGTAGCTCTTTTATTTGTGACCTCCGATTTATTTGTGGCCTTGTTTGGACCAGTTTATCCGCCTGCAGTAATTGCTCACATGATCATTGCTTTTAGCATTCACCTTCATAGTAATTTTACCATTGCTAAGTAGATTTATTGTTCTGAGTTTTTTAGAATTTATCATTTTAGTTTAGTATTTTCTAGTTAGAAAAAAATTACTTTAAATTAAGTGCTTGTTTTTTTCTAAGAAAGATTCTTCCTCTTATCTTCTCGTGTATCTTTCTTCTATCAATATGCTTCGTGTTTTACCCAAAAAAAAAGGGTTGTCTTCAATGGTGGAGGAAGAATTTACACCTTATACTGCTAGTATGATCGCAGCTTTCTCCTATATGTGTTGATTATCGATGAAGTACTCAAATTGAATAAACTTTGATGATTCATCCTTCATTTTTCCATCGATTCCCATCTGTTTTTAACATCAAAGCATGTGATTATGACATCCTCTAATAATGTTTCCATAAATTTGTTTTGGGAGGACTACGGAGGAATTGAGAAAAGAAAATCGAGATATATCGCTTTGTAAATCTGATTTAAACTAGCATGACATGCATCCTTTTCGGCACCTTTGTTTTTTGGCCGTTAGTTGTGTGTTTATTATCTATTTTTACTTCATTTTATTAACGTGGCTGTCCGAAATAATGGCGATAATTGATATGAACAGAGAAAACTCTGCCTCAGTCAGTATATTACCCGTTCTCATAAACAAACGACGCAACGTTTACATTTAAACAAATATTTCAACAAGCGGAAATTAACCATGTCTTGCTGAGATTTTCGAGCATGCCATTGTGACAAATTTATCTTCTGTCAGGTAATGGGAAGCAGGACAAAGATCTTCATTGTTTTGGAGTTTGCCACTGGTGGGGAACTATTTGACAAAATTGTGAGTGGTTGGCTTTTATTCAATCTAAGCTGTTGAAAAATGAAGAAAGGACTCTGCATATTTTTAACGTATAAACGATTTCATCGAAACGATACGATTCTTTAAAGTTTTTTGTTTACTTAGAAGTATTAATTGCCCAAATTGTCAATTTTCCGCTCTGCTGCTATGATTTGTGAAGCATTTTGCTATATTTTTAAATATCGAAGGTAAGCCATGGGCGTATGAGAGAAGATGAAGCAAGACGATATTTTCAGCAGCTTATAAATGCTGTCGATTATTGTCATAGTCGGGGTGTCTTCCATAGAGATCTTAAGGTACGGAAAAAGACTGACCTCCTACGTTAGAAATACGAAGCGAAAGTCTTTGAAGTTAAAACCTCGAATAAATTTTTATTCGGTAGTCTGTATGATTTTGATTTTTTTTGTTCTCCAGCCAGAAAATCTGCTCTTAGATGCTCACGAAAACCTCAAAGTTTCTGATTTTGGATTGAGTGCGCTTTCTCAACAAGTCGGGGTAACGTTAAACGTTGAATTTTCTCATTTGTTTGAATTTATTCAGTTTAATTGCGACAAAAACCATTTATTCATCGAGCATGAATTGGCAGGATGATGGCTTGCTTCACACTACTTGTGGAACTCCAAATTATGTTGCTCCCGAGGTTCGTCCACTGTACTTTCTAAGACATGTCCGTTAGAGTCGCTCTAACGTAATAAACTAGAGCGTGACATTGAATATTGTTTTTGTAAGTTTATTGTAAAAATATGGGGAAAATATACGATTTACCGGCTTGGTAATTTAGGTCCTCAATGATAGAGGCTATGACGGGGCAACTGCGGACGTGTGGTCGTGTGGGGTCATACTCTTTGTACTCCTTGCAGGTTACTTGCCTTTTGATGATTCTAATCTTATGACCCTTTATAAGAAAGTGAGCATTCAACTAAACATTATGCAATCCTCCTATCTTCTTCTTCTTCTTCCTCCTCTTCTTCTAATACTTCCACTCTCTTGCCTGCAGATTTCTTCTGCTGAATTTACTTGTCCTCCATGGCTATCTTTCGAAGCCATGAAATTGATAGCTCGGATTTTGGATCCTAATCCCATGACGGTAAGAACTATGCTACTATTTATTTTTTCTCAAATACATTATAGATGATTGACCTTGCTGTCATTGATCGAATCAAGTTTTGATTTTGGTGTCGATAGAACCCGAGAGACAATGATTATACCCTTTACAAGTTTTAGTTAGGTTATTATGATATGGATCTTGTCAAATTTGCATTCTAATTTTACACTTTAATCATATCTTCTGATGTGACATTTACGTTTCACTTGTTTCCGATATTTATGGTGTTGTGTTTGCTATTTATCGGGTGGGTAATTCCGTCTTCGTTATAAAGATATAGTGAAAACCAAACATTTTGATGGCAGAGAATCTCGATATTTGAAATTTTATGCGACGAATGGTTTAAGAAAGACTATACTCCGCCTGTATTTGAAGAGAAGCAGGATGCAAATTTAGACGATGTGGAAGCCGTTTTCAAAGATTCAGAGGTTTGTTTATTAGACACTCCATTACTAACCTCTACGTTGAGAAATATCTCTAATCTTCGCAAATATTTCTTCGACAGGAACACCTCGTGACAGAGAAGAAGGAAGAGCAGCCAGCTGCAATGAACGCCTTCGATCTAATATCCATGTCGAAAGGACTCAACCTCGGAAATTTGTTCGACGTAGAACAGGTTCTCTATTTGTTGACTGTTTAAGTGTGTTGCACGAGAATTTTTCATTTACGCGAAATTGGTATTTCGGTCCTCAAACTATGCGTCAAATTCAGTATCCTTCGATAAATAATTCGATATATATATGAACTTTGATAAGTGGAGATCGTGGACTTCGGCAGCGATCAGAAAAATATGAACTTCTATTCGATAAATGCGAGATATTAGAACTTTGATCATTCTTTTTTCTCTCTGATTGCTCCATTGAAGCAGGAATTTAAGAGAGAAACTAGGTTTACATCTAAATGCCCTGCAAATGACATTATAAACAAGATACAAGACGCCGCAAAACCTCTCGGTTTTGACGTACAAAAGAAGAACTACAAGGTTCGATAATACATTCTACGAGATTATGCGTTGAAAAGAACACATTTTTATTGACGGGATTTTGATTTCTCGGACAGATGAGGCTCGAAAATTTAAAAGCCGGACGGAAGGGAAACCTTAATATTGTGACAGAGGTACTTGACAATTAGTTTGTGTAGTGACAAGAACAAATTCTATTTTTTTTAACTCATTCCTTGGGAAATATGTTCAGGTTTTTCAAGTCGCGCCCTCTCTTCATATGGTCGAGGTGCGAAAAGCTAAAGGCGACACTTTGGAGTTTCACAAGGTTACTTTCTTTCTTTCGTCGTTTCTCGTTTTTGTATTTATCTGTTCTACCATTTACTCAAATATTTTAGACCCTCAAAATTTAATTTAAACTTCTCGTTTTACCTCCTTTTTTCTTCTTTCCAATTCTTTTTGAATGACATTCAATCCGTCGGAATCAAAGTGAAAGGGAGTATTTATGCGCATTTTGTCCGTTTGTTAACATTTTGTACTGAAGTCCTTTCTATCTGATAGAAAATGATCCCATGATCCTAAACCGATCTTACGTAGGATTGATATTTTCCTTTCAAATGGGTGTGACGAGAGATTTAAATATACGACTATTGATTTTGATACAACGTTAAGTTGGTAGGTTATGGCTTATAACGAGAATTAAGTCAGCACTAATAATGCTTTATGCTTATCATAATTTTATTAAAATCGAGAAAAATTCGAGAAAAATCTTACTTTGAGATGGACGATTACTCAAACCGTTCTTAAAATCAAATAATTGAATTTATGATTTTTTTTTTGTTGTTTCGAATGCAGTTCTACAAAAACCTCTCGACTTCGTTGGACGACGTCGTGTGGAAAACGGAGGAAGACATGGAAAAAACTATGTAAAAGAAAATTGTGTAAACTATATTTGTACAATGTGTGATTAGGTTGATGATGCTATAAAATGCCTAAGGCTCTTGTAACATTTTGGGGAAATTATTCAATTCACTAGAGTTTTAGAGATGATTGGTTTTGGTTATTTGTTTTTGCTATTTCATGCTTGGAAAACAAGATTTGTGTCCATAGATTTGTAATGATAATAGCTTTTCTATCACTTCTTGCCTTTGTTTGCTTCGCATTGCCGAATTTTTGTACAACTATCGAATCGTATTTTTCAAAATAGACTTCGTATGTTCTTTGGTAAGATGTATTTTACTCGTTAATTTTTAATTTTAGATTTCTTTATACTTTTTTTTTACTTTTTGAGCGGGTGATTAATATAAGAGTTATGTTAAATTTATTTTTTAATTTTATATTTTAATTTTATCTCATTACGTTGAGTTGATTATTAATTAATATAATTATTAACATAAATTATAAACAATTAAAATAATATATTGATTACTCTAATTAATTAATGAGTGTCATGATAAGATAAAGATGGTAATAACACAATTTTAATTTAAAATGATAAAATTAATAAATCAATCACTATACTGTGAGATCAATGATAAGTCAACAAATTAACAATTTTTGTTAACAAAATCAATCAACTATGGAAAATAGACGTCGAAACCATCGCTGTTACGTTTGCCTTGAAAAATTTCAATTTTGTTTCTCATAGGAAAGAAGGAAAGCACAGAGGAAAGAAGGAAAATTTCTTCTTTCCGCTTCTTCTTTCCCAGCAGAAAGAAAGAACGGAGGAAAGAAGAAACAGAGGAAAGAACACTTTCCTTATTTCCTCCGTGGAAAGAAGGAGAGAATGAAGCGGAAAGAGGAAACAGAGGAAAGAACACTTTCATTCTTTCCGCTGCGGAAAGAAGGAACTTTTCTTCTTTCCGTAGGGGAAAGAAGAAAGTGAGGAAAGAAGGAAAGTGAGGAAAGAATGAACTTCTTTCTTTCCTCTGTTTCTTCCTTTTGCAATGGAATTTCGTCGTTTCGCTGTGGAATGTAGTCGTTCTGCAGAGGAATGTTGTCATTCTTCCATTGCGAAACGAATAACGATGTTTTGTTTGTTCTGCCTCTTATGAAAAATTCATTTCCTTCAATTTCCCTTCTAATTTTTTGTTTTTTCTTCTCCGATAATTTACTAGTCTCTCCAAAAATCTACTCTCCGTTTATTTTCACTACCGCAATTTTCTCGTTTGATAAATTTTCTATAAGTTTTTCTTTGAATTTTTTGTAATTCCAGTTCTACAATCCTTTGTACAGACGTCTCCAACCCTGAACTCTTCGTCTTCTTCTTTGCAAGAAAAATCGTTTTTGTTGTTTACCGTAAAATGATTTGTAAATGCAAGAGAAATTAGTTTTTAACAAAAAAAAAAATAAAGATGCTTACGCCGTTTATTTTCTACAATTGAATGTTTTATTTATTAGTAAAAATTATTCAATGATTAATTTATTATAGATAACAAAATACAATAAATGATTTGTTAATTTCTCAATAAAATTTTATTCATGGAGATCAAAATTGAATAGATAGGGGATTAATGAGGTGGCAGAATAGACGGTTGGATTCGAACAACATATAATAGACGACTGAGATTAGAAGGTAAAAATTGACCGTGCCAAGGGGAGAATTTCCTCCCTCTGGAGTTAGGGCAATACAGAGCATGATCCCATTCTCACCCTTTTTCCCCCATTCTCCTTTCGAGCTCTCTAAAGGCAGACCGTTAATGGTGTTTTCTGTCATCTGCACTCTACCATAACTATAGACACTATCAAGCCCTCGCCGAACTCGATTCTCATCCGCTCTCCAAATGGATTTTCAAGTGGTGGTATTGGCCGGTGGCGCCTCCAAGAATCTCGTGCCTCTTGTTTCTAAGGTCCCCTCTACAATTCTTTGCATGATCTCCAGTTTATTGGTTTAGGGAAGCTTTTCTGAAAATTTCAATGGAGCGAACAATTTTCAGTGAAGGAATTGTGGAATTGACATTACCAATTTCTTTTCTCTTATTTTTCTTCCCAAATTTGTAGGAGGTGCCAAAACCGCTGCTTCCAGTGGCGAACCGTCCGGTTTTCTCGTATGTTTTGGAGCTATTAGAACTCAGTAACCTTAAGAATCTTATTGTTGTATGCTTCTCTTCACTTGAGTACTTTTCTTATACTCGGCGGGGTATTGGACTTCTTGTATGTTGTATGTTTTGTAGGTGGTCGAAGGTGAAGATGCAGCCATTCGTGTTGGCGGCTGGATTTCAGGTGCTTATGTTGATCGCCTACATGTTGAGGTCTTTACCTAACTTCATTCGCTCTTATTCAGTGAAATTGATCGAGCTTCAATTTATGCTCTTGGAGGAATGTTAATTTTATACTTTGCATGCTTCTACAATATGTAACCTATATTGTGTACAACTAACAAATGAATGCTTTTCAGTTTCATTTCATCAGATGCAAGATTATTGATTGTTCTAAGATTCTTGTAAATATTCATAATCGGAAGTCCACTGAAAGACTTTATTCTGTCTTGATAAGGGTTTTGGCGAAATTAGCTGTTAGAGAGGAATAAGCAAAGAATAGATATTTTCTAGGTTAATTTAAGGAGAAGGTGATGATTCATTAGTGTACGGAAACCAGTTCCTCTTTCAGTCAATTTTTGAAAAAGAATGTGGTTTATCTTTCAAAAAGAATTAATGACTATGAGATGACTATTTACATGTGGAAGCATATATGTAATTTTTCTAGATTTACAGGTTGCTGCAGTGCCTGAGGATGTTGGAACAGCTGGGGCGCTTAGGGCTATTGCTCACCACTTGACAGCTAATGACATTTTGGTTCGAACACTCGTCACACTGTTAACAACGAAATGAAATTTGCTTGCATTTGATTATATTTTCTTTAATTATCTGCAGGTTGTAAGTGGTGATCTTGTATCTGATGTCCCTCCTGGTGTAGTGGCAGCTGCTCATAGAAGGCATGATGCTGTAGTGACTGTAATGCTTTGCTCTTCTCCTGTTAGTGGTCCTCCAGAATCTGGATCCTCCAGTGGAAAAGATAAAACCAAGAAATCAGGATGCCATAACATTATAGGATTGGATCCTACAAAACAGTTTTTGCTATATATGGCAACAGGTTAGGACTTGTGAAAGTCGTTGAGATTGTTTTGTGGTGTCTAGGTTTAAAGCTTTTATTTTCCTTCAGGTACTGAAATTGAGAAGGATACTAGAATTCAGAAGAGCATACTTCGTTCAGTAGGTCAGGTAATTGTCACCTCCATGCCTCTTTTCAGTATATTACTAATTTTAATCTAGAAGTAAAGGTCGTGATTCATGAAAACAGATCACGTCTTTTTTCTTTTTGAATCGTGGAACTCTGCTTAAATCTTGTCCCTGCTTTTTGATCTGTAATGTAACTATGTTGATTGTTAGAAATTTCTGCTGATATGATGTTGGATCATTGGGTAAAGTTTATGCATCATTTAAGTCTGTAAAGTAAAAAGCTTTCGTGCTATTTTCTCTCAATTTTTTTTCTTTTTCACATATTGAATATGCGACGACAAGCTAGTCCGTTAATTTTCATGTTGAAAGCTTATAAAGTTTTGATTTTTTTCATAATTGTACTTAGATGGAAATTCGAGCTGATCTCATGGATGCTCACGTGTACGCATTGAAGAGGTCTTAGCATTTTTCTCTACTTTTCTAAACTCGTTCCTCACATTTCTATAACAACACTGTTTTATCATGAAATATACTCCTTGGAATCTATCCAGATCTGTTCTGCAAGAAGTTCTAGATCAGAAAGATTCATTCCAAAGTTTAAGACGGGATATACTGCCTTACCTTGTGCGGAGTCAGCTGGTTTGTTTTCAAGTTTTTCTTATCACTCTCCGTCCTATTGGTGGATAGTAAAATTTCTGAGCTAAATCAATTTGTTTTATACTTATTAGAATTCAGAAGTGTCATTAAACGGAGTACCACGAGTTCAGGAAAATGGAAATGAGAAAGCTAATTCTCATAACAGCCAAGTGATGCTGTCACAAATGTCACAAATTTTGGCTAATGCATCTACACCAAGCTTTCATCAAAATAGTTCATTGGGTTCTAATGGATCTACCCCTGTTCGAAGGACGCATAAATGTTGTGTTTATATTGCTGACAATACCAAGTATTGTGTGCGCTTAAATTCTATTCAATCATACAATGATATCAATCGGGATGTGAGTTTATAATGCAATAGGTTTTGTTTTATAATTAATACTTTTTACGAGGCATCAAATATCTTTTTTGACATTTTGTTTTGGCATCGTTAAGATCATTGGTGAAGCTAGACATCTTTCGGGGTATTCCTTCTCTGCTCAAAACAATATAATTGATCCTTCTGCTGAGGTTGGATCAAAAACAACTGTGAGTTCACTAGTTAAATAATTTTGTTTAAGTTATGTATTGCTGAGATTTTTGGATATTTTAATCTGTGATGTATTTTATTGAGAATTAGTTTCATTCTTAGGTTTATTGATGTAAGCCAATTATTTCAGGTGGGACCGCAATGCCTGTTAGGGGAAGGCTCGCAGATGGGTGATAAGTGTAGTGTGAAAAGGTCGGTGATTGGGCGACACTGCCGGATAGGTTCTAATGTAAAGGTATCACAAAATTTGGTACCAGTGAATGTATAATATATGCCTTGTTCTACCAGAGTCGCTCTTTTCACTTTTGGAATCTTTTGGTTTTTTATCTTTTATTTTAAATTTCTAAATTTCTTTTATTCCTTCATTCAATTTGAATTGATTCATAGTTTGAATTTTGTACAGATTGTTAACTCTGTTGTCATGAACCACGTTACTATTGCTGACGGTTGTTCAATTCAAGGTTCTGTAATTTGCAGCAATGTGCAACTTCAGGAGCATGCTGTATTGAAAGACTGCCAAGTCTCTCCCTCCCTCCCTCACTCTCTCTCTCTCTCTCTTTCTCTCCCTCCCCCATTCATATGTTTCAGTTGGAATCTCCTGTTTTTTCATGAATAATATTTTATTTGTATGAATCTTTTAATTTCAGGTAGGAGCAGGCTTTGTGGTTGTTGCAGGAAGTGATTACAAGGGTGAGGCCCTAGCTAGGAAAGACAAGTAAGGAGAGTGGAATTCTGCACATGGCAGAATAAGATGTCTGCTATATAAGGTAACTACAACTGTATAAGAGATGCCACTATATCCTCGTGACCTCTTCACTGGATCATATTTTGCATCGGCTGCTTCTAGTTTATAGAACAGATGAAACTTTTTAGTAGCATTTTTGCCCTGCCCAATTCATATGCCTCTTGTATTTATTCAATATTTTGGCTAAGGAATGAAAATTATTTAGGTTCTTGAAAACTTTCTATTTGGTCCATAGTTCTAACTACTGTTGGATCTGTTCGGGTTGATACAAGTTAATTATTGTAGACTAATACCTTTCTCACTTATTTTCGAATGAGAATTCATATTTTAAGCACCACAAAAATATTTGTTTGCATAATATGTCGCCCTAGACATGGCAAAATGGTGCCTCATCCGTATTTCCACTTGTGGGTGTTTAATCTAGATGTTTGCTTGATGAAAATCTTATTGCAATTCCAAAATTGAGTTCAGGCTTGGGAAAAAATTCCAGGAGGCTAATGGGGAATCATAATTCGTCGGGATAAGGTAAAGTTTGTTGATTGTATAATGAAAAATTCTATCGGCTTCTTCCCGTTGTGCCGCTTACTGAAGAAATATTTGAAGTAATTGGAGAGAACTGGTTTGTACTATGGTTTCTCTCTGTTCTTCAAGACTTTGGGCAGCAGCAGAGCAATGACACAGCCTGCTCGGATTTCGGTTTGTGATTGCTCTGTGCCCTACACTTTTGTACAATCCATGGCTTATTATTTGCAGCACATAATCAATGTTGATAATAAGTGCTCCTTTAACTGGCTGGATAGGGATCCATTGATGGTCACTTTCCGACATGCCGACCCTCGAACTTATAGTCCACTGATATCGTCTTGAAGCAAAACTGTGATTGTAAAATTGTCGGCATGAGGCCCCACTACTTTCGTGAGTTATGGGTTCAGGCATGCCGGATAGTAGTTGAAGTTTATCCTTGTTGCTCCCATTAACGCACCTTCATTTGCTTTATCAATCTTTTTCAAGTTCAGTATCTTCAACAGCACTTCCAAGAGCTTTCTTACAACCACTTTGGCCTGTTTCACGTAATCCACTGCTTTGTCCCTGCCAAAAAACACTCCAGATTTGATCTCTTAGTTTCAGACTGTAGATTACAAGCTAAAGATGGTAAAAAATGTCGTTTGAGGTAAGCGTAATTGCAAACAGAGGGCCAGAGGAGATAAGATGAAGCTTGTCATCGTCCTCAGCTGTGCATGGCATTGTGAGATAGTCTTTCCACTCCAGAACCTCCTCTACTCTCTCGGATCATCTTTCAGAAACCTTCACTTTTCCTCCATTGGCTGCTCGAAGAAGCTGCGAGCTGCATCGATTAGGCCCGCCAGAAGCTCCGGTGACAGTCCATGATTCGTGAGCTGGAAGAACCCCCACTTGCTCGCAGCTTCACAGATCGAGTCTGTAACTAGCTCTGAATTCTCCCAGTTCAAGACTTTGATAATGGGGATCGAATCTAGATCTAGAGCACTTGATTTGGTGAAAGCAATGGCGTCGGGAGGTTGAATGTATTGCTTCGGAACACTTTAGCAAGTTTAATGTTACAAGTTTTGGCTTGAATAATTCTTTGCATTTTATTTTAACAAAAAACTCACACAAGCATTGATTTTTGATAGAATAAAACCATCCATTTCACTATGCTTAGTCTCAGAGATGGACAATCTCTAATCACTTCTTTCGTTCATCCACTTTCCAATCTAAAAACTATTGAATCTGACAAAATCTCTTTCAAATTTACTCATTTCCATAATAAAAAGATGGTAAAAATTGGTGAGATGGTGGGATTTTTAAGGTTTGGAAGTGGAGTTTCTGACGAACATTTCTGCAGTTAAACCACAACCAAGCGCCTGTTGAGGAATGTTTCCGACTTTGTCAACTCCTTCAGCAAAGACGACTCCCATCCCCATATGCAGATGAGGCTCGATGTGGCAATGGAAAGCCCAAACGCCTGGATTGTCTGCTACAAATCTGAGAGCCGTCCACCCAAGTGGAAATATCACTGCAGTGTTCTTCAATGGCGGATTCTTCAAGTTGAATTTCTCGCTGTCTTTCTCTCTGAACTTCCCGTCTCCATAGCCCAAAACCCAGAAATCATGTCCATGCAGATGCCACGGATGAATCTCGCTCACATTTTCTGTCAGCGTGTTGGCGTTTTGGAGAATCACATCGACGACCGATCCTAATTGGAGCATGTAGACCCCACTTCCGACGATCGAGTTTGAGTTTAATGGGGGCAGCATTATGTCATAATTAAGAGGGTAGTTGTCGGGAGGATTGTATTGGTCGAAACCGTGTTTCAAGCCGTATTTGATGGAGCCTAAGTAAGGAGTGGGAGGCAAAGTCAACGAGATGCCATTGAGGGACCATTTGATGAATCCATTGATCTTGTTCTGAGTGTTGAGGAGGATAATTCGACGGTCGTGATTTCTCGGGGGAGGTCCGGTTCCAGTTGACGCGAGAATCTTGGACGCAAAGGCTTTGCTAAGATTGTAGTCGTTCCATTGGGGAGTGGGAGGGGGAGGAGAAGAGGGGAGCTTTGAGGGAGAAGTTGGCATGTAGTTAATTAGGGTTAGGGCTTGGGGGGTTTGAGGGTTTCTTCCTCTCACACCAACTGAAATCCAGTAGTTTCTTGAAGGGTTTTGATTGGTGGATATGAGAACTGAGTAGCTTTCGCCTGAGTAAATGTCCAGATTCTCCACTGTAAATGGCTTTACATAGTTTCCATCAGCTTCCACTACCACCATTTTGTGATTCTGCATCCATATTCACATAAACCATCATCACACTGGCATACATACATACATCCATACATATAAACTACATACATTTATTTGTTTATACATATACATAAATATATACATACACATACACGTACACGAAAACTAATGGTGAAAAAATCATCTTTCACAGTAGTTTTGACTTGGGATATATACATAAAAAGAAGTGTATTTGGGTATCATCATTTTATAGGACGACGCACCATTTTTAACATTATTATCTAAGATGTAATATCTGGCATTCTTTAAATATATGTATATAAGATTAAATTAAATAAAAATTAAATAAAATGAAATAAAATAAAAGAAGATTGCGGGAGCTGCGCAAATGGGGAGGAGTTTCCCAGATTCACTCCCTCTCCTTAATTCTTAAAATGGCAACCTCTTCCTTTTTTTTTTGTTCTCAATCTCCACATCTTTCGGTGAAGTATCTCTTCAACAAACAAGATTATTTTCGGCCAATTTTAGAGAAGAAACTGACTTTGTGTTCGTGACAGAAATCGACTTTGGTAAGCCGTCTCTTTTTACCATTTGTAAATTCAAAGTTTTCTGAATAAGGTTCTGAATTTTGGTTGGAATTGTTGGAAGGAAACATACGAGGTTGGAAGAGGAAAGTATTGGGATTCTTGGTGATCAAGTGTCGATAAGTGTTGAAGGTATAAAAACTCGATTTTTACCTTAGTATGCCTCTGTTTTTTTTGGCGATTTGGATCTGGATTATAGAATTGTTAATTTTGGTTGATTCTGAACTCTGATTTATTGGGAAATCACTATAAACAATCGGTTGTTAAGACGAAATCCAACGATTTTATCGTGCGGATTCTGTCGGCAACGAGTGGCTGATGCAAGACTCAGCAAGGGTTGAGTCGTGGCTTATTGAACCATCGATTCTAGTCATTAAGCGACTGGCCGAGACTCCGACAGAGTCGGGCTTATTCATGATGAAACTGCGACGTCTGCTTGACAAGATGAAATCATCTGCGAGTAAGGAAAAACTCGCAAGTTTTTGCTATAGTCCCGGCCTGTGTGTGGATTACGGGCTGGTTGAAGATTTGTGCTTGGTCTAGTTCTGCAAATTTCAGACCAGATTAGTGATTGTGGTCCAATCTGATTTTGGGCTTGGTCTGGGCCTGTAAACTACAGACCAGACTAGACCAGCCATGGTTCAAGGTTTATATTAGATTTGTTTTGAGCCTTTTATGACATGTATTGGACTTATATTTTTGGGTTAGGATTTGAATATTTTTTTACCCAATTATATTGGATTAATTTTTAATAAAAAAATGAAGGCTATTTAAGGTATAAAAATTTGACAGAAATTTAATATTAATTAATATTTTAAGTCTTCCGCTGTTAATTAATAAAAATCTAAGAGAAAAATGGTAGGCGATTTGGTTCTTTGTGCCGGGTCGTTCTCCGTTCTGTCTCGGATCATTTTTGGGTCGTGACACTAGATCCATAGGTGTATTTGAGCTCATTCCCTACATCATCTTATTCGATTTTGGACAGAATTTTTATTATTTTAATAATAAGTTAACACCTGATCTAGTCCATACCTTAATCTATACACCCACTTAATTGTGGAAGATTGACATGTATACTAACCTATAGATCTTAGATTATCATTTATAATTTGACCAGACTAGATAAAAGTCTAGGCTAAGATTCGTCGAACACGACTTCGGCCGGAGTTTCGCCTGTCCACTACAAAGGCACTTTAGCTTTAGTGGTTGTAGAATTCACCAAATAAAGAATGTAAAAGCAAGACAACCATAAGGAAGAATCTTTCTTATGATTGATTCCTCAAACCACTCTTATCCTCTCTCTCTCTCTCTCTCTATATATATATATATATATATGCGTGTGAGGATTTGAGCGAGTAAAGGAGTGATAAAAGAAGAAAGACAGAATGTTAAAAAAGGGTTACCCCAATGGCCAAGTTGAGAGAAGACAAGGAAGTGGAACTGGCTATTCTGAGCCTGTAGGTCTTGTTGGGTAGAACGCGCAAAATATAGGGTGCGCATTCCTCACCTCCTTTCAGCTTGCACTGGTCTGACGAGTTTCTGCTATAATGCGCCGCCAAAGAACAGTTGAACTGCCCTCTTCCATTAATCAGCAGAGTCTGCGGAAGAAGCACGTAATCTCATCACACAACCAAGAATTAATCCATGATAAATGACTGAATGATTTAGAAACATTTATGATATGGCGACGAATAAGAACCCAGGTTAAACAAAAGTAAGAATTGTTGGTGAAGAAGATTGACTGAACCTGCAGAATTATTACCAACACTTCTTTCAGAAACCGCGTGGATTACATCAGAGATTTAAAAAAAAGGAAAAAACCAAAAAGATTGTCGACAAAAGCAACGTTAAAGTGATTATGTTGAAGAAGTCTTTTAGTATTTTTCGTAATTTTCAATATTCAAGTTTGATAGTAAATGATGGGTGAGAGCGTGAAGAGGGTGGTGGGTCGATCACTCAGTTGCGTTTGCCTTCTAATATTCTTCTACCCACAACCACTCCCACTACATATCCATGGAAGCATGTTGAAGAACTCAACAGTTCTTCTTTCTTTCCATTTTCTTTTCAATGATGAAAAATAAATGGTAAATATAAAATATAGATGAAAGTCATATACTTTCTTAAACTTTGAGAGGAAGAGTAAATATTTCCTTGTATTTTTTTTTAATTAAATAATTTCCCGAATTTAGGGGATAGCAACGAAATCCCCTCTGCCAGGGTTATTATAAAAAAAATCTCATTTTTGTCACGCATATATTTTTTAATAGGCAATAACACGTTGTTCAAGAAATTGATTTTTTGTAAATCGATATCGTTACTACAATTTTTTGTTGAGTTTTTCAACTAATTTATTTTTAAAAATTATTAAAATTATTTCATCAGGAGTTGTTTTTCTTTGAAAATTGGCCAACAGAGAAAATTACGTGCAAAAATGTAATATTTTTAATGACAATTCTAATGATATGATTTAATTGCTTACCGTTCTTAAATTTAAGGATCAATGGTCTAAAAATAGTAGAATGAATTATTTGTTTTTTATTCTTGAATTTTAAGAATTAATATGCAATTTATTGTGTGTATATATATAAAATCATGGGATTGTGAGTTATCCTCGTAAGTTGCAGGAAGTTTAAGAGTCCAATTTTTTAATCAGTCTCTGACTAAGTGGTATCACATGCTTACTGCTGAGTCTGCTCTCGTTTCTCTCTCTTCGTCGAAGTTTCCGAAAGTTTATCAGAAAATAATTGTTTAGAGAGAGAAAGAGAGACCTGGGGTTCACCAATCCAGCGAAAAGGGATGGAAGAGAGGCCGAGCTCCTGCTCATCGAGGGGCTGATGCCACCAGTCGCTGAGCAAGAGGTTGAACTGATGATCGTAATGGAATGGCTCCTCCTCTCCCTCGCCGACCTCCACTATCACAGACCCGTACAATCCCGCCGATCTTTGCATCCCGTAATGTCCATGGTAGAAATACGTCCCGGCCTGCAATTACTCCACCATCCATTTTCTTACTTTCATTTCCAAGTTCTAGAGAGAGAAAATAATACCTGTATACATATAGAGAGAGAGAGAGGAGTCTTCTTCCCCAACCTTGTCAACTTTGAATCTGTAATGAAAGGTTTCTCCAGGGTTTATAGCACATTGGGAAATGCTTGCAGTCCCATCAGCCCATGGACTTCCAAACTGCACGCTCGAAAACCAGATCATCCCTAACGGAGAAGATAAAATCTAGAGAGAGAAAGTGAGAGAGAGAGAGAGCAAAAACCTGTCTGATTCCATGCCAGTGAATAACAACTCCTTCAGTAGTAAGCTTATTGGTGAGTTCAACAGCCACCGTATCACCAACCTTAGCTTCGACGGTGGGGCCTGGAAACTGGCCGTTGATCCCCATAACAACGCCTTCCACACAGTCCGGCGATCGGAACATATAATCCACTTCCCATTTGTAATGCCTGACAGTCTCTGATCGAACGCAGAAACTCAAAAACAAGACAAAAACCCAACTTTTCATCACCAATGTGATGATCAAGCAGCCGTTTTCCACACCCATTTTCTGTTTTTTCGTAACTATACCAAAACCACAAGAAAAATTGAAAGAGTTTAAATTCAAAGGCCTTGATGGGATCTGTTCTGCAGTGCCCAATATGATTCCACCATTTATAGTGCGATTTTGGTCAACTTTTGATGCGTGAATGGAATTGATTCAACAAGCAGTGATGAAGACTGCTAATAATCTAATGATATCTACAATGTTCTTCCATTTGCAAGAACAAAATCAATTCCCTACGCGTGCAAACAAATTTATTAGCCCAACTTTGTTGCCATTTATTTGTCTTGGAAAGTTCCTCCCTTAAATTTTAAGCAATATAACTCATTAATGCATGAAATAATTAAAATAAATTATATATAATTAAAATAAAATATCAATTATCTATTAATGAACGTCATGTTAAAAAATAAAATTACAATATAAAGTCAACTAGTGTATGATAAAGTTAATGACAAATTAATCATAGAATAATTTTTATTAATAACTTAAATATTGGACTATGAAAAATAGACGGAGCAAACATTGCAGTTACGTTTTTCGTTAAAAACATTGTCGTTTTAACGTGGAACGTTAGCTTTGCGCTAAACAATGCATTACACCTCTAGAAAAACAATGCATTTAGGAAAATCAACCGCATGAAATTCTAACTTAGTGAAACTCTTTTTAAAATCTATTCTAATTTTTTTTAATTTTAAAAACAATTTAATTAGTTTGCAATTGCATTGGTATCAAACACCCCAGATAACTACTGGCCGCAACCCAAACAAGCTCTTAAATATTTAAAAAATAATAACTTGGAGTCTTCTGATTTACAGTTTTCTAGACCCTAACGTGGATTAAGTAGAGAGTAATAGAATATTCCCAGATTATGGTTTAAAAGAGTTGTTCTTTTCAGACGACGAACAGATGAAAACCGACGGCCAAGTTCTAAAGCATGTACCTCAAATTAATCCACAGTAAATATAATTGATTTAAAGAAGGGAAAAGAAACTGAAAAAGGGTTCAAGATAAAGCTGATAGCTTTTAATTCTGATCAAGCAAATGGCTAGCTTTTAAAGAAAGTTAATTTAATTACATGTATTTACTTTATTCTAATTCTCTTAATCCTTTTTTATATATATTTTTAGGAAAATTAACAAAACAATCACTGAACTATGAGATCAACAACAAGTAACTACTAAACAATTTTTGCTTACAAATAAAACACTTAATTATGGGAAATGAACGACATAAACATTGTCGTTGATCTGTTGAAAGAAATATTAAAAACAAGAAAAAATTTCAAAATAAAAGATTTTCAGTTAACCTGTATTGATTAAATTGAAACGATTTTTAAACGATAATGATTAAAATCATATTTTATTTTATAATTTAACTATTCTTATCATATGAAGAGTGCGACACTTATTTTAAAATCTAATGACGGGTCAAGAAAGAAGTTGAAATTATCTACAACTATCTAAGAATCGATCCTGTAAAAGTTGCCAAATTTATGGAAGTTTGGATTTGTTCGATGCCTTTAAATCAGTGATTCCAATCCCAATGCCGCCTCCCCTTGGAATCATATTTAAATGTATGATCTCACATGGTTTCACGTGGAGAAGGCTTTACTCCTAAGTTGCAAAGGGAAAAAGCTACTGTAATTCAGGTCATTTTAAAAGTGCATGTGGAATATGTTTGTTTTTAAAAGCTTTTTATCTTTCACGCATTTTATTGATTCAAAAGAACTTGTATTTTCAATCATAGTTTTGCAATTACGTGACGGTTGTAGTTTAGGTCGTCACTTTTGATCGAAATTTATCTTTTGGAAAAAAATTGAATACGATTGTGTAACACCCCATTTTACTTAAACTTTCTTTTTTTAAAAAATGTGTTTGACATGCTATTGAAATTATAACGTAACTTAAATTTGTAATATTTTAACGTAGCAGAAGACTTTTCTTTATAAATATAAAGTGTTCATTCTTTGTCTCTCATATAAAACATATCTGTCATGACCCAAAGAGGGCCTAACAGAACTGCCGGTCAGGCTACCCGATTCTTCTAGAGAACATGATTATCTAGCCCAAGACGTAAAAGAAATGCAAAAGACTTAATGAGAATTTAAGTCCAAACCCAAATCACATGGGTTGGGTCCACAGAGTGATCAATATGAGAATATAGTATAAAAATAAACAAGAAAGTTACTGTGCATAAGTTTAAAACAAACAGCACCTATAAATCCCAAATGTACCAAAAACGGAGGGATGAAATCAACAATCATCCACCAAAGGACACCAGTATCGTTCCACAACAACACGTGCAAATCCAGTGCACCAAATCCACACCCTAACCTAGGGAAAAATATAGTCTAAGGGGTGAGTGATAAGCTCAGTAGGGAAATCGATACTAAATGCAATACATAAAAACTATTTTTGTCATATCTTTTGAAAAACCATATCATATTTATCATTTTACCGTACATGGATTTTTAACTGAAAACTCTTCATCAGTTTATTAAATCGGCTCATGGCCCTCGATGTGACTACATCAAAACTCACTGTATACATAAACAACTATATCGTAAAATATGCCAACATTGTTTTCCGTATGAAAACGTCATCAGTGAAAAAGAATGGTCACTCAAGGACTCACTCGATACATATCATAGAAAGACGACCCTCTGTCAAGAGCAACACCTCATGAGTATGAAGAAAAAGGTGTGTGTGGTCCAAAAACCAAGCGGCAACATCATATGTATAATCAACAATAAAATGAATAAATACCTTGATCAGGTTTAGGGATTCGAACCCAAGGACATGACATAGTCAAGCTGTCCTATTATCCAAGTCGCACGTACAAGCAATTAATCTTCACGCAGCAGAAGCTTTCATGGGATAGCCTCGTGATGCTTTGATACCCAGACAACCCAAAGCATCAAGTGGATTCATCCACCAAAATATATAGATAACCAAAACATCATAATACCATGTATGATAAATTAAACATGAGAAAACATACGTACATATACATAAAAACAGATGTGCTGTCAAATAGTCCCCGTCAGATTTTCATATGTGGCAATCCACAAAATAATAGTTTGAAAACCATGATGCAATGCAATGCATAAAGTATAAAAATCTCTACCTTATAGGCGACCATGATACCCTTACTGATTAGCCAGCAGCATGCGCTATCTAAAGTGAAGGTCGTATCACTAACATCTCCAAAACTTATAACAAGGCCAATGTCAAAATCCCAACAATCACACAAGGGATAATAGAAAAGTCCTAAACAAGACTCAAGTTTCAAAACAGTTTCTAGGGATAACTGTCACGACCCGAAGACGGGCCTAATAGAACCGCCGGGTCAGGCGACCCGATCCTCATAGAGAACCCGATCACCCAGCCCAAGGCGTGAGTTTTGCGGAAGACTTATAATATTTAATTCGGCCCAAGGTAATATGGGCCTAGGTCCGAGTAGGGATCACGAGAGGATAACAGTGCATAAATTAAAATACAATCCAAGTACTGTGCAACAAATCCAAAACCAACTGTGTTTAAGGTTTACAGACCCAAATGGAAACATATATGTCCTCACCAAATAACGATAAATCGCTCAAGTAGAAATAATAAAACGCTTCAACTCCTGATCCTCAGCTACTCCTTGCCCTTACCTGAAGTTTTGGGGAAGGAGTCGTTTGGGGTGAGTGACTAACTCAGTAAAGTATGGCTATACTAAATGCACCTCATGCAAAACTGGTTTTGTACATTTTTCGAGAACAAGGTTATGTTTCATTCTGCCGTACATGGATTTTTAAAATCACTTTAAAACTCTTTATCATTTTACCAAACCGACCCAAGGGCCGTCGATGAGGCTTTTATTAAAAATCTTACTGTATACATAGACAGCTATACCTCGTAAAATAGGCCATCATCGTTTTCCAATTTGAAAACGTCGTCAGTGAAAAGGAGTGGTCACTCATGGACTCACCCGCCACACAACATAGAAGAGGTGCTCACCCGTCGATGACAACACCTTATGAGGCAGGAATAATGACGACGATCCGAAGATTCCGTACGTCACCCGAGTTGCCGGCACACCTGGCTGCACGACACAACTCGTATAATCGTATAATCGTATAATCAAATAAAACGGATACAATTGCTCGCTATATGTGGACTTAGGATAAACAAGTCTCAGCGATTGACAACCGTCTGATCCGTGGGACAAATCCTGGCCAGGTTTAGGGGCTTGCGACCAAGGAGGCGTCATCACCCTCCCATACGAGGTTTACGACTTTCAGGAGTTTCAACCTGAGGACACGTCACCAATGCCCTACCTATATTTTTCGCACGTCAAACAATCAACCTTCACGCAGCAGAAGGTATCAAAGGGGATGGCGGATCCATCCCTCAACATGGGCACAATAAATCTCAAACCATGTACGGAATTAGACTTGAGAAAACATACTACTAATAAAAACGGACGTGCTGTCGAACAGTCCCCGTCATTTTCCAAGTGTGGTAGTCCACAAAATAATCATTTTGGAAAACGGAATAGGATGCAATATAACGCAAGAGGTATAGAAATCCCTACCTTTTCGGCGTTCTTTACGATTAAGCGGAGCAACTACCTCCTCGGGAATCGTGGCACACTCGCCAAAGTCGTCGAAGCCTAACAAGGATACAAATACATAAATTAAAAATTTAATTCTAGGAAATAAATGGATGGTCCTATACCGGGAATAAGAGCCCAACCGAAGTGTGAGTGACAAGCAAGAAAATCCATATAAATTCTCTAGGCCTTATTCAACATCCTTTAACACAAAACTCAATCTTGAATATATAAACAATTTCTAACATCCAAATTCCATTCACTTAAACTTGACAGATTTTCACTTCAACCAACTTGAAACTAAAACCCTTAAATTTCAATAACCAACTGTAACCTCAATAAGTTCAGCCACATGATTTAAAAAAATAATCCAGATAAGGAAATTATGAACCAACTAAAATATCCAACTTTAACATATTGACAACTTAAAAGTCGAATTCAACGAACTATGTTAAAGCACGTACATCGAACAGCACCAAATCAGAATCAGGTTCTATTGTTGACAAATTTATCCAAAAATCAAAACTTCTTTCACCAACAGAAATAATCCCAAAATGGTAACCTATCAGTGTATAATATTTCAGATCCACAACCAATATATTTCTCCTAACCAGAAATAAATCCACATCCAAGTTTAGAAATCGAAATGAGTAATTCCAACTAAAATTTTCCTCACCAATAGGATGAGATCTACGTCCTGTTATGCTCGTCGGAAAATCTGAATATGTTCAGATCCGAAGCTGCCGTCGCTGGAGATTTGTTCGTTCGGAATCCTTTAGATCGACTGCTGTAAATCCAATCACAAATCAACCAACGACATCATAAATCCAAACTTAACATCGGAGTAAAACTCGGATCGAAACCTCACCCACTGAACAGATCGGAGCAGTTTGTCACCGGGAACGAAAATCTGTTCGTCGTCGGAAACCAGAGTCGGGTTCGGCCTCGGAGTCGCTCCGTCACAGATCTGGAATCGCCGTTCGCCGGAGTCGAAGGATCGGCTCAACTCGGAGTTCCGGTCACAGATCTGGACTTGCCGGATTTGCTCGAGATCGGGAGTTTGTCGTTCGTCTGTTCGGGGAAACGGCCGTCTGCTCTCAGCCGACGTCGCACGGGTCGCGGTTCGCAGCCGGAAGGAATGCCGAAAACTGAGCTCCCTGTCTCGGCCGGCGTCGCCAGCTCACGGAGTTCCCGCCTGCTCGTCGTTCGCCGGTCGCTGCTGTCCGTCGAGTTTGTCGGTTCGTTGGTCGCCGGCGTCTCTCTCCCTCTCGACTTCTCTCGGCCGTTGCAGAAGAAAAAAAAGGGGGGGGGGCAAGATGAAGACCTTCTCTCTCTTCCCTCCCTTTCTTATTTATTTATTTATTTTCTTTTATTTTATTTAATTTTTTTTTCAACTTGAACCTTGAAATTTACAGGTTCAAAGGCATTGGGCGGGATTTTTCCCCCCAAACCTTCCCTCTTCATTTCCCAAATATTTCTACTCTTAATTAACTTTTTCCAAATTATTTATTTTCTTTAATCCCAATTTCCTAATTTCTTTTCCATTTAAAATAAATGTGTATCACCAA
Organism: Begonia loranthoides; assembly: GCA_022433065.1. Lineage (NCBI taxonomy): Eukaryota > Viridiplantae > Streptophyta > Magnoliopsida > Cucurbitales > Begoniaceae > Begonia > Begonia loranthoides. Next base: position 42,095,230 of record CM039470.1, read on the forward strand.
TTTTATACATTACCAATTTATAATCTACTCAAACTCTAAATTTAATTCAAACATCATCCATCGATGTTATCGCTCAATCTTGATTGTCCCATCTCGTTTATTAATTCAATTATTTACTCGAAAAAATCTAATTTCACTGACTTTGACCAGTTGACCAAATTTGCATACGTGGACTTGACCAAATGACCAAATTTGCATACGTGGCTGCTACACGACAAATTCGGTCTACTTCAACGCTATGACTGATTTTCAACGGGAAAAATTTACACGTGGAATTTATCATTAAAATTTCACGGCTTTTACAATAACCATGAGTCCAAAACCGGAAACTGAACCAGTAGTACAACAAAGATTCTAAACGGAAACCAACCCTGACCAGAAGGATTAACACAAGACTTCCCAGCTCAAAAGAAGAACGACGCGTTGGGCATGACATGGCTGACAAAGCCGAATGGAGTTCTTTAACCCAACTCCGAGAAATAAACAAGATAGTCGACTAAACACAACCCAGGGACAAGATCGGGACAATCTGCCCATTTTCGTCTTACATGAATAGTAATTGGTGAATAGTATTTTTCGACGTGAATAGTATTTTATGGCATGAATAGTAACTCTAGCATGAGTAGTGTTGGAAAATAGTGTCGGTGAATAGTAACTGGCATGAATAGTACTCGGTCGGAATAGTGTAGCGGCGGCAAGTTAATAGTGTTATCACCGGTGATGAATAGTGCCATCGCCAAAGATGAATAGTGCCATACCGTTCCGATGATAAAAAGACTCTGATTTTGCCCGATTTTGATTTCTAACTACAAATAACCTTACATAGACTTCTATTCTATCAATATGTACCAGAATTCTCCCTCGGATTCGAGTTTCCAAGCTCGAATTTGAAGCCAAAATTTTTCATAACTTTAAACTCAAAAACAGACAGAAATAACTTACCAATTCAGAAAATGCCTTCACAAATATTACTTGCATGAATGACAGGAACACAGATCTATTTTCGGAAATCGAAATTGTAAACACTAAAAAAAAAATAATTCTTTTGTCAAAATTATTTACCGAAATCATTTTCGAAATTTAATTACCACTCGATAAAATTTTATTTGACCATTTGACAAAAAAAAATCACACGTGACCGCTATGCGACAAAACATATTAACATTTCAACGTTTGATCGAAAATTCGTAAAAAAAGTTTACACTTGGAATTTAAAATCATTTAAAATCTAGGATTTTACAATATCTCTTACCATCATTGTCATAAAAATATTCATTCTATTATTTTATAATCATGTTTCAAAACATTTATACAAAGTATATATTCTTGAGCCATAAATCACTAGTCAAGTCACCAACCAACGCAAACAATCAACTTAGTGACACTTCATTAATTGTAGCCTTCCTATCGTCAATCCATATCTATCTCATCCAGGCTAAAGTCTTCACCTACATCACAAGATTTATCTATGAGCTTAATACTCAATAAAAGATATAGTAATAACAATGATATGCTTGTGTTATACAACTTTGTAAAACGTGTATTTTCTATCTTAGTCTTTCTTTTCTATCATATAACAGTCCAGCCGCTTGAGTACATCAGTCCAAGGAAGAGTGACGCCATTTGGTCTTTCTTATACCAGACAGCCAACTCAAATCCCCTAACCCACAATGTCTATTTACATTTCTACAGTCTATTTTCAGTCTATCAATTAAAATCATATGCACAAAAAATTCTTTTATGTTCTTCTTACAAAAAATTTTCATGATGCATGAAAGATGCTTATGAACATAATAATGCACATCTTCATTCTAAAGATCATATATCATATCACATTTTATCATTTATCATAACATGTCAATATTAAGAAACCAATATTTTAATCATTCAAGTGATTAATACTAACCTTATATATCTCAAAACATAACAATCATGTGATAGCATACAGTTAACCAAATCATATCATAATACTATCTTCATATAACACAATGTGTCAAACAATGTCGTAACTTCAATACTATCCTCATATAGGATAACATGTCATAATATTAATACTATCATTATATAACTCAATATTTCAAACAATAACATAATCTCACCATAGCATCTTGTGATGTAGACTAAAGAGGCAAAAAAAACATACAATATCTCTTACCTTGTAGTCTTAAGACAATCACAACAACTTAACAAATATCCCCATAAATTGCAACTCCTAAAACATGTTAAGCTTATCATTAGCATCCATTTAAACACTTGTAACTTAAAATATGTATAACTTTTAATTTACACAACCAAATTCCTTAATTCAAAAACCTAAAATTAACCAAGATCTTGTATATTAACATAATCATTCAACTTAAATAACTTTTAAATCATGTTTAAGATAATTTACATCAAAACTTAATCCAATATGCATCAATTTTTAGTTTCTCTTCATAGTTTTTATCCAACTTTGAATCCATAACTCAAGATATACTTAACCAATTCCACTAATTCCAAACCTTATCTTTTCCTTGAGGTGTCTAATAAAATATGGCAAAATGATTTTGGATTTGAAATTCATTAAGACAACCGTTAGCTTCCAAACACCAAAAGTGCACAGTTTTGACCAATTTCATAATATCCATCCATTTCAATTTATAAACTTAACCAAACTCATAAAAGTATAAAGAGAACTTATCTTACCTTAAAAGTCTCGAGACAGAATAACAATATTCTTGAGGGATTCTTCTTCAAAATGAACTTCACCATTAAAATTTCTCAACTCTTCATTAACATATATCTTGTCTAAGTAGGAGGTGTCCTTACAAGTTGCTAAAGTGTCACAAATATCCACAACTCCCATGCTTAGTCAGCATATCTTGCCCACCTAAAACATAATCCTATTTATAAGTGACTCTTCACCTTCCCGGTCGATCGTTCACGATTTCTAGTTGACCGCACCATAACCTGAAGCTTCTATATTTTCAATTTTTGCCTTCTACTGGCTTACCGCTCATAAGTTCATGTTGACCGCTCTTTTATTTTTCAACTTGCCATGGACGCTCAACTTTCCTCAGAAAGTCGTTTACACACTAGTTGCGGATGACCGCAACCTCATGTTTGGCTGACCGCATTTCCACCCGAGGCTAAAATATTATAATCTGTCCTTGGTTTGGTTGACTGCAACTTCAACGCTGAGCAAATGCAATACTACTCAAGGTTGATACATTCTACCCATCTTGGACTGGTCGACCATACTTTTAACCTGGTCAACCACAATATTACCCGAGAGCTTTCGGACGTGCAATCTAGACGTTTGCACTTTTGCAGATATTTGAAATTTTCTTAGCCCAGTTGATTGCACTTCATACCCCGGTGGAATGCGATTGCACTCGAGAGTAATTCTAATGAATCTTTATATATTAAACCTCTGATTTGACTTTATTATTAATTCATCCATACCAATACAAAACTTCCACTATTACAACTCAACCAAATTAACATCCAATCAATGAACATTCTCACAGCATAACTTTATAATTAATATGATAAAACATTAGGTGTTACATTGAGTGTTACCGAGATAAGAAGACTTGAAGTATTTTATAAACGATAGCATGACGGTGCATCTAAAGTTATGTTTGAACATTTGTTTCGTTATAAAAATATTATACAACTTAACAAGTGTTACATCATTTAGGTATGTGGAAAATTTTGATTTATAACTCCATACTTGTGCCATTACTTTTTCAATCAAACGGGATTGAACATTTTAGAGACTTTCGAAGATTAAAACTCAAATAAATGTTCCAAAAATTTTGTGAGACTTGATTACTATCACGACTTGCAAGAGACCCGAGATAGAACGAAAAACATTCAAGTTCATTAGAACCGAATCATCCAACCCATTTCTTTAGTTTTCTTAATTAGCAGAGGAAGTCTAAATAAATTATTTAGAAGCAGGGGCCTGATAAAACACATGCTAATCAGGTTCAACAAGTGATATCAAATAATGTAGTAATATAATCCAAAAGTAAATACGTGAAATAAGAATGTAAAATAAAGAATTACAATAATTCATAACAAAGTTTATATCATAGAGTATCTCTCAAGGAGAAGTAATAAAAATTTTGGAATTAAAAATATCTGCCGAAATTTACTCATGTGTTGACAATTGAATATGCTACTGATAAAGTTATAAAAGGAGTGTCATTGGGGCGAGCTGATTAACTCAATGGGGATCAAATTTAATATTCATCATTTTAATTAAAACAATGATTAAGTATGCATGGTCTTAAAACTAGTGTTTCATAAAATCATTTTAGAAATTTGTACAGAAGAACATGCGTTTAAACCAATTAATTATAATGTGGTACATATTTAAAATAGACTCTTGCTATATCAAAATAAGTCCTAGTGAAAATAGAGTCAATCACGGACTCTAGGAATACTATGTCTGTAGCGTCTTGAATGGTTGTGAGGTCTGTGATGGTTGAGGATTTGAAGGCAGGGGGGACATGAGGATTAAACAGTTTGAAATTGGGATGCCTTTCCCATTTCCAATCAAACGGGTGTCGACAACCTTATGCTTTTTCCTTCCTTAATGAGTAGCCTCCCCATGTCTCCTCTACATTAATTTTTTTTTTTTACGAAGGAAAGCTCTGTAGAATTGTGGATTTTGGACAAAAAGGAGTCACGTTCTAGGTGTTAATCAAACAACCGAAATCGTTTAAAATTTCTCAATGAGGTAATTCCACATTTTCTGCTCACTATGCATTTTTGCTTTTTTTAGTTGAAATTAAAATTTGAATTTAAGAGTGGAAAAAATAGTATTTGTGCACGAAAACAAGTTTAATTTATGATTTGGAATGTTTTCATCGGTTAAAGTCGGAGTTTTTCCAGAGAAATGGAAAATTTGCAAAACTCCTATCGTCTGGTTTGTCCTAGGCTTCCGAAAGACAAAGATTACATTAGATCCAATATTTCGGATGACGACACATGTTTGCGGGTTTTGGTCGTTGGCGAATATTCCCTAGCAGAAGCGTTTGCTTCCATGGAAACAGGTCACTGTGTCTCTTGAGGGTGACACGTGCTCCTTTTCGACAAAGCGTTCATTGCCTCAGATGCGCTCTCTTCCATGAGGGGCGAGCGAGCGCATCTGAGAGCGATGTACAGGGGAGAATGGTCCTGTGAGCTATCAATCGCTCACAGAAGTGTTTGCTTCAGTTGGAGCAAACGAATGTGTCTCGGGATGACACATGTCAGCTCTTCGAGCTTTTTTTGCATTTTAACTGCTGGAGCCTTCGCTTTATTGGGAGCTTAGGCTTCCACTATGAACAGTGTCTGGGCATGGAGATTGCAATATTCTGCAGAGATTTGTGTCATCCGCTTGTGACACATGGAACAGATGTCCAGACTTGGATCTGTTGATGTCCAGTGCAGTTTCTAAAATTGTAAATATTTTGAGAATCTTTTTGAAACTTTCCTGAGTTGGTTCTTATCCCGATTATGGGTTCCAACGTATTTTTTTAAAGGAATTTTAAAAGGAAATTAATTGGAAACCCCTACATTTTGATAGGTTCATCTGATTAACGTGGTGTTCAGACCGATTATTTTCCCATTTGGTTGAACGATCTTGGCTCTTGGTAGGCCATCTGAGGTAGAGATGTTATTTTATGTCCAACGTTGCATCATTTTTCAACTGCCACATCATTCCTTTGTCTCATCGGGTTCATCAAAATCTCATCATCAACTAATGAGCATAACGCTAAGCAAGAGATGTATATTATAAACAAACATGTTATGTAGTTCATAAGAAAATCATGTTATTTTCAATTTTCAATCCTTTTTTTTCACTTTAGAGTCTGATCATTATGGTCATTAAGTGTCATGAATATTTGCAACTCCCATGCTTAGCCAGCATATCTTGCCCACCTAAAAGATAATCCTATTTATAGGTGACTCTTCACCTTCTTGGTCGACCGTTCATGATTTCCAGTCGACTGCACCATAACCTGAAGCTTCAATATTTTCTATTTTTGCCTTATACTGGATGACTACTCATAAGTTCATGTTGATCGCTCTTTTATTTTTAAACCTGCCACGGACGCTCAACTTTCCTCAGAAAGTCGTTTACACACTAGTTGCAGATGATCGCAACCTCATGTTTAGCTGACCGCATTTCCACCCAAGGCTAAAATATTATAATCTGTCCTTAGTTTGGTCGACTGCACCTTCAATGCTGAGCAACCGCAATACTACTCAAGGCTGATACATTCTACCCGTCTTTGGATTGGTCGACCATACTTTTAGCCCGGTCAACCACAATATTACCCGAGAGCTTCCGGACGTGCAATCTAGACGTCTGCGCTTTTGCAAATACTTGAAATTTTCTTGGCCCGGTTGACTGCACTTCATACCCCAGTGGACCGCGATTGCACTCGAGACCAATTCTAATGAATCTCTATATATTAAACCTCCAATCTGACTTTATTATTAATTCATCCATACCAATACACAACTTCCACTATTACAACTCAATCAAATTAACATCCAATCATTGAACATTCTCACAGCAGAACTTTACAATTAATAAGATAAAACTTTAGGTGTTACATTGAGTGTTACCAAGATGAGAAGACTTGAAGTATTTGATAAACGATAGCATGACGGTGCATCTAAAGTTATGTTTGAATATTTGTTTTGTTATAAAAATATTATACAACTTAACAAGGGTTACATCATGTAGGTATGTGGAAAATTTTGATTTATGACTTCATAATCGTGCCATTACTTTTTCAATCAAACAGGATCAAAAATTTTGGAGACTTTTGAAGATTAAAACTCAAATAGAAGTTTCAAAAATTTTGTGAGACTTGATTACTGTCACGACTCGCAAGGGACCTGAGACAGAACGAGGAATATTCCAGTTCAAAAGAACCGAGTCATCCAACCCATTTCTTTAGTTTTCTTAATTAGCAGCGAAACTCTTAATAAATTATTTAAAAGCAGGGGCCTAATAAAACACATGCTAATCAGGTCCAACAAGTGATATCAAATAATGTAGCAATATAATCCACAAGTAAATATGCGGAATAATATAAAATAAAGAATTACAGTAATTCATAACAAAGTCTATATCACAGAGTATCTCTCAAGGAAAAATAATAAAAATTTTGGAATTAAAAATATCTGCCAAAATTTACTCATGTGTTGACAATTGAATATGCTACTAATAAAGTTCCAAAAGGAGTGTCATTGGGGCGAGCTGATTAACTCCATGGGGATCAAATTTTATATTCAGCATTTTAATTAAAAAAATGATTAAGTATGCATGGTCTTAAAATTGGTATTTCGTAAAATCATTTTAGAAATTTGTACAGAAGGACATGTGTTTAAACCAACTAATTATAATATGGTATGTAATTAAAATAAACTCTTGCTGTACCAAAATAAATCTTAGTGAAAATAGAGTCACTCACGGATTCTAGGAATACTATGTCTGTAGCGTCTTGAATGGTTGTGAGGTCTGTGATGGTTGAGGATTTGAAGGCAGAGAGGAGGACATGAGGATTAAACAGTTTGAAAATGGGGATGCCTTTCCATTTTCAATCAAATGAGTGTTGACAACCTTATGCTTTTTCCTTCCTTAATGAGCAGCCTCCCTGTGTCTTCTTTGCATTATTTTTTTTTTTACGAAGGAAAGCTCTGTAGAATTGTGGTTTTTTGGACAGAAAGAAGTTGCATTCCAGGTGTCAATCGAACAACCGAAATCGTTTACAATTTCTCATTGAGGTAATTCCACATTTTATGCTCACTATGCATTTTTGGTTGAAATAAAAATTTGAATTTAAGAGTGGAAAAAATAGTATGTGTGCACGAAAACAAGTTTAATTTATGATTTGGAATGTTTTCATCGATTAAAGTCAGAGTTTTTCCAGAGAAATGGAAAATTTGCAAAACTCCTATCGTTTGGTTCGTCTTAGGCTTCCGAAAGACAAAGATTACATCAGATCCGATAGTTCGGATGATGACACATGTTTGCGGGTTTTGGTCGCTGGCGAATATTCCCTAGCAGAAGCGTTTGCTTCCATGGAAATAGGTCACCGTGTCTCTTGAGGGTGACACGTGTTCTTCTTCGGCAAAGAGTTCATTGCGGCTGATACGCTCTCTTTCATGAGGGGTGAGCGAGCGCATCCAAGAGCAGGTAGTGCTACACGTGTACAAGGGAGAATGGTCCTGTGAGCTATCAATCGCTCACAGAAGTGTTTGCTTTAGTAGGAGCAAACGAATGTGTCTCGGGATGACACATGTCGGTTCTTTGAGCTTTTCTGCATTTTAACTGCGGGAGCCTTCGCTTCAGCAAGAGGTTAGGCTTCCATTATAAACAGTGTCTGGGTATGGAGAATGCAATGTTTTGCAGAGATTTGTGTTCGCTTGTGACACGTGGAACAGAAGTCCAGACTAGGATCTGTTGACATCCAGTGCAGTTTCTAAACTTGTAAATATTTTGAGAATTTTTTTAAAACTTTCCTGAGTTGATTCCTATCCCGATTATGGGTTTCAACGTATTTTTTTAAAGAAATTTTTGAAAGGAGATTAATTGGAAACCCCTACATTTTGATAGGTTCATCGGATTAACGTGAGATTGAGACCGTTTATTTTTTCATTTGGTTGAACAATTCCTGGCTCTTGGTAGGCCATCTGAGGTAGAAGTTTTATTTTATATCCAGCATTGCATCGTTTTCCAACTGCCACATCATTCCTTTGTCTCATCGGGTTCATCAAAGTTCTCTTCCTCAACTAATGAGTCTAACGCTCAACAAGAGATGTATAATATATACAAACATGTTATGTAGTTCATAAGAAAATCATGTCATTTTCAATTTTCAATCTTTCTTTTTTTCACTTTAGAGTCTGATCATTGTGGTCATTCAGTCTAAAGAAGAGATTGATACCATTTGGTTCCCCTTATGCAGGATAGTCAACTCGATTCCATGCCCACAACGACCCTTTATATTTATTAAATTTCTTTCTTATCTTTCATAAATGAATGCATGAACGTACGAGTATAATTAACATCAAAATAGTACACATAAAATAACATATAGTAAACATGGCAGTGACAAAGAGCAAGTTCTCGAGTAATCGTCATTAAATATAAACTAAACTAAACTAAACAGTAGTCACTAAATCATTAGTATTTTCAATTCGCAGTTTGACCTAAACTACCCTAAACACCCATGAGCATTCTTGTCCGGAAACAACATTTCATCCATATTACAATATAATCACACAAATTCTGCTTACCCTAATACCTTGTAATGTAGGCCAAAAGACCACACAATTAAAACATCTCTTACATGTGCTACTTAGTAGAACCTGTAACACACTTCTTCCAAAACCCACGGTTATCCTTAACATCAACATAAAACGAGAAGTGGGTTAGAACAAAAGGGTGGCCGATGACGCAGTCTACTCTATTGAAAAATTATTTCATGATTTTCATCTTGAAGCCCTATAAAAAACTTAAGCTTTTAAATGTATTACTTATCTCCATAAAACTTGAAGAGAATGTCGAGAAGAGAATAGTTCTCTTCATTTGAGCACACGTGAAGAAAATAGGGTTTTCTTCCCTATAACGATCGTATAAATGGACGGCCAAATGCGGGTTCTTACAAAATGGAAATTCCTTGAAAATTGTGATTTATTTGTGATCGATTAGTCTAGATAGGCAGACCAACTTGCATGAATTCTGAAATTCTTTACTTAAAATCTGTTTTGCCGAGTAGCAGACGTGAAGGCTGTCACATGGGGACGTCCGCTTAACCAGATTAACCAATGGCAGTAAGCCACATTAGCCCTTGATCTTACGTTTGTGGTCACCAACGCTACCGTAGATGTCAATCCTTCATGTAAGCCTGCGCTGCAGCAAAAATCCCAAGATTTCAATTAAATCTTGCTTCTAAACAACAATGTTACATCTGTTTGATTTAGCTTTCCCAGAGACGCGTTCCAATCCTACACGACATTGTTTGACTTAAAAACTCTCTTTCTATTTGGCATCTTTTCTTTCTGTGGAAGAATATTTTTCTTCTGCCTTCTGATTTGATGGTCGATGCTTCATCCACTTTGCCTTTTTAATCCAACTGTCAACAACTTACCTGAAAGGAATCTTTTATTTCTATAAGAGCATTTTTTTTCTTGATCTAACACTATGTGTTCCTTACTTAAATCTAATATAATGGCTCCACATTTATCCGCAATTCCTTTGGCTTCCAACACTTCCGCGGGAGTATCCTCTCCAATCCGACTTGATCAAAATCGTCCAATGAATGTTGACTCATCCGCCCTTGCCCTCACTACATGAAAATCTTCACTATATGACAATGTTTGTTCCAAGATAGTTGTCGTGACTAGGTTTCTATCCTTAAATTACTTACTTAATTATTAATTTACTTTATTAATAAAATCTTAAATATGACTAAATGAGACACAAAATACAAAATTTCGATTATCAATTTATTAAATTACTTATTTACCTAAATATGACATAAAATACTTCTATTAAGTTTCAAATGTTACATTATTTAGTTAAAATTATCGAATGTAAAATTTGGGTGTTACAATATGACTCTCAAATAAAGCCTGATCACCAAACCCTAGGTATTCGAGTGGTCCGTAGCAAAAGTCTTAATGAACCAAATTTGAAAAGCCATTTTTATAGTAATAATCATCATATAATTATGACAGTAAATAAATAAATTGTGTAGAAAAATAATTTGTCATGAATTAAATATTACACTCCCAAATTTTAATTAAATGGACTAAATTCTCTCACTCACCAATAGTAAGAGAATAAAACATTAAACTCCAGACAACAAGGTCATCCACTCATAGGTACTCAACTCCTCACACTTGACCCCACATCACATGAACTAACCCTTGAAAAATAGGTAGTTGAAATGGATGAGTTGACTAAACTCAATATGAGATTTATAGTGTTATATTCAATATTTTGAAAACTTACCTTTTTATTTGCATTCCATGAATTTCTTGATTATTTGAGGGAAAAATGAAGTGCGTTTTGTTTTTGATTTGAAATTTCGTTGTTATGATCTTCAAGTTTTGTCAAGGGATTTTGAGGTTAAGTTCAAATTACATCTTTGTTTTCATTTGTTTTTATTAGTTTTCCGTTGTTTTTGTCAGTATAAGATTTGAGCTTGAAAACTCAATATCTTTGGTTATTTTTTGTATATTTTGGTTGATTTGTAAGATATGTAAGTTTTAAATCTATTGGGAGTAAAAATCGATGAAGATGATAGATTTTTTGCTAGATCTGCGACTCTATTCGTTGTTTTGATGTGTCTCTAATCGATTGCTATTATAGTTTGACCAAGAAGTCTCACAAGAATGTTTGGTGTTCATTTCAACCAATTTTGAGGTCGATCACAACTTCGAGCATCAACTGCCCTTTGTGATTGGTTGACAGTTCGAGGGATCATGTCAACCGAATCTGACAATGAGTAAAGTCGTTCGTGTGACATCACTAGCTGCCCTCATGCTGACATGGGTTTGACGGCATTAGGTTTTTCGATGTAGGTGAGTGTTCGGTCGACCGTTGTTGTCCTCTTGTTGACCGCAACCCCTTGTTTTGGTTGATCATTTTGCGCTTCTAGTTGACTACACAATGCTTGTATCAAATATTTGTTTTGTCATCGAGGCGCGTTGCTGCGTCATGTAAGCTTGGGTTCTACTCTCAATATAGAACCTAACAATTATTACTAGAGTTTTAAAAAGATTCTAATGCTAGAATTACTGCAGATTTTGGTGAATTCATTAATTAGGAGCCTATGTCCAAGCTTCATGTTCGCAATGGTAGAAAGGTTCACCGTCGTCAAGGTAGGAATTTCTTTTACTATATTCACACATGCATAATTGTTTTCAAACCCTTATATGTGATATTTCACCTAGAAAACCTAATTTGTCTTGTTCCTGTTTTACAACATTATCTATTTTTATATTATATGTATGCTAGTTTTACATATTTATTTTCAGCATGCATGATATTTCATTGTGATAATTTGGATGTAGTTCCCCGCTATTATTGTAAAATTTGAGTTTTTTTTAAAAATAATTTTAAAATGCCACGTGTAAAGTTTTCGCGAATTTTTTGTCAATGTGGAAATCTTGACCCGATTTGTCGCTCTGGGGCATTGTGCAAGAGAGAGCTTCAATCTGAGGAGACTTCGCGACTGGGAGTGTTGGCTGAGAATGGAAGCTCAACATTTTGAACAGACAACAGTTGGCGACTGTGAGACCACGACGGGCGAAGGTTTTGAAGGGAGGAGCGGTCTGGACGTCTTGAAGGGATAGGGCCGAGCTGAGCTTCTCCATTTCTTGGATTTGAGGTAAGAACCCGTGTTTCCCCTTTGGTCTCTCGGCTGGTCACCCTATTTTGCTGCGATTTGGTCGCTGTGAAATTTGGTTTATGTTCTGCTGTCTCCGATAAATTGCCTCTGTTTGTAACTGAAGAAATTGGCTTGGTTCTATCTAATCTATCTGTTGTTAAGTAATTTCTCAAGTGAAAACATGATGTTGCAATTTTTTGAGAATCTGTTGCTTTCGGTCACAAATGAACCGAGGGTATATGTTCTGGATTGGATGGTTTTCTTGTTTAGTTGCTGCGTTTAGTTCATTGTGCACTATCTTGAATGTTGGGTTAAGTTTTATGGTTGGATAGAAATACCAATAATGCTTTGGAATCTGCTGCCTTGTAGAATGTTTGTTCTCTGTTGCCTGGGTTTTGTTCACTATTTTACTTACTGGTTAGGGAACATTTTAGAGGATATTAATATGTCAGTTGGGTTCTTTTTGTGCTTGCTGAAATTATGGAAAAATCCAAAGTTATGTACTCAATTGGAAGAGTATGTTTATTGTTCACTGCTCCTCACATGAAACCTAAGAACTTGTCTTTGATAATGTATTCTAGTTGATACTCTCTGTTTAATGGATGGCTTGGGGATGTGTAATAGAGTCATGTTAGTTTCTATATTCCTCGTTTATCGTTGATTTCTGGTTTAGGATCTTTTTTGTACTCATGGTTTGGTTTTTGGTTTGAGAGTCGTGGTTGTCCCCAGAAATCGTTTTGAATTCTAGTCTTTTCTAAAACTTATTTGTTGTCTCTTGTATACTGTTGGGATGTTGACACCAGCCTTGTTATAGGTTCTGGAGATGTTAGTGGTTCGACTTTCACTTATGACAGCGCGTGGAGCTGGTTTTTTGGTAAGCATGTCATGGTTGCCATTGAGCTACAGATCTTTATACTTTCTGCACTGCATTGCATCGTGGTTTTCAAAACTACTATTTTGTGGGATACCACACCTGAAAACCCGACGGGGACTGTTCGACATCATATCAGTTTTTACATATACGTATGTTTTCTCATGTTTACATTCTGTACATGGTATATTGCTGATATTTTATACATATTGATGATATGACTTCTGTGCATGTGTTTGGAGGATGAATCCTCTTAATGCTTTAGGCACTCTAGCGCTAAAGCATCACGAGACTATCCCATCAACCTTCTAGAAGGTTTGATATTGGTTACGTACATTGGGAGGATGAATCCTCTTGATGTTTTAGGCACTCTAGCACTAAAGCATTACGAGACTATCCTTGAAATCTTCTACTACGAGAAGGTACGATATGTACATCGGGAGGATGAATCCTTTTGATGCTTTAGGTACTCTGGCGCTAAAGCATCACGAGGCTATCCTCGTGCAATCTTCTACTGCATGAAAATTTGTCGTTTACGTGCGAAATGGCGATGGGGTATTTATGACATGTCCTCAGGTTTCGATATCTGGAAGTGGAAAAAAAGGATGGGGCATTGGTGATGTGTCCTCATGTTGAAAGTCATGAAAGTCAGAAATAGGATGGGAGGGTGATGATGCCTCCTTGGGTTGAAAACCCCCAAATCTGGCCAGGATATTTGTCAGACGGAGTGGCAGGTTGTCAGTCACGAAGATTAGCCTATCCTAGTATCGTTCCATTTGCCTGGTGGCTGGATGGCTTGAGCTTGCTCGTCGACAACCATCGTCAATTTGGAACACCGAGGTATCCTAGTGAGAAGTGGTCTATCGTGAGCAACCTCATTCGTTATTGCGATTATACGAGTTGGTTCGTCGCTGAGGTTTCTTGCTAAAAACTCGGGTGACGTGCTGGATCTTGCGGATCGCCATCATTGGTATTCTCTATACGGGTTGTGTTGTCGCTGAGGTTTCTCTCCGGCAACCTAGGTGACATGTTGAGTCTTTGGATCCCCGTCACTGGTATTCTTTCCTGCCTCATCAGGTGTTGCTATTGGCGGATAACCACCTTTCTGTGACATGTGCTGGGCGGTTACCCGAGTTGTGTCGCTGCTGAGCTAATCACAGGCAACTCGAGTAATGCGCTAGACCTTCAGATTGTATAGGTGGTGGCTACGGCCCGTCGGCACATTTGGGCGGTTACATGAGTTCTGTCGTTGCAAAGCTTGCTCGCCGGCAACTCGGGTAATGCACTAGATCTTCGGATGGTATCAACGGTGGCTATGACCTGTCGGCACATTCGAGAGATTACACCACTTTACAATGATGAGTGACGGATGAGTCATTGTGCGACCATCCCTTTTCACGAATGATGTTTTGATATGGAAAATGATGTTGGCATATTTTGTGGTTATAGCTGTCTATGTATATAATGAGTTTTTGAATAAAGCCGCATCGAGGGCTATGAGCTAGTTTGTTAAAATGATAAAGAGGTTTTAAATGTTCAAAATTTATATACGGTAAAATGAGAAGCATGAAATGGTTTTCAAAAGATGAGGAAAATGGTTTTAGCATGCATTGCATTTAGTATAGATTTCCCTATGGAGTTTGTCACTCACCTCATAGACTATATTTTTCCCAGGTCAAGGTGTAGGCTTGGTGCATGAGATTTGAGCGTGTAGCAGCTTGGTGATTCTGGTGTCCCCTGGTAGGTGCTTCAATCTCCCCGTGGATGGGTGGAGGTCTATCAGTTAAATCCCTTCGTTCCTCGTATGTTGGGATTTTAGTTTTGGCGTTGTTTGATTTAATTCATGCACAATACTTTCCTTTATTTGCATTATCATGTCTCTAGTTGATTACTCTGTAGAGCGCAACTCATGTGATTTGAGTTTGGGCTTTATATTCTTTTCTGTTAAGTCTTTCGCATAAAAATTTACGCCTTGGGCTGGGTAACCGGGTTCTCCCTGAGAATCGGGTCACTTGACCCTGCGGTTCTGTTGGGCTTGCCTCCGGGTCGTGACAATTATGGGCTCGCGATTAATGCTATTTGTTTGATATGCACCTTTTATTACGTGAAAGTGTTTGATTGTTAAGCGCAACATCATATTAGGGCAACTTTTGATGTTGTGTCCCTAGGTGAAAATTCTTGAACCTGACCATGGTTTTTTTTTTTTTTTTTTTGCGTCGTAACTTGTCATGACCTTAGCCTCAAACCCCTCGAAATACGAGATTGTGATAAGGATTCTCCGTTAGGAGAATTATGATGATGTTGGATTATGTCACCTGGATATCTTTATAAATGATAATATTACAAGTAACTACAATGTTATTTACCAAATTTTAATCTAATTAAAATTTTCTTTTAATTATTATGCACACCATAACCAAATATGTGATTTGATTTTGTAACAACCACATTCTTGCTTAACACATAACAGCATGAATTATTGTAATGATCTAGTTTTTTTTTTTTTGCATTTAAAAATGTGTAAAATTTAAAACTTTTCTTTTCTTTTATAAAAACAGCGGAAGACTTTTCTTTCGAAAAACCCTTTTTACTAATAGTGGTGGAAATAAATAAAATCATTTTCTTTTACAATTAAATAACTTTACAAAATCTTTTACAAACCATTTCTCTTTCTTAAATTCATTAACCTAGCCAGACACAAGATTCGCGTGTGCAAGTACTTCATCAACTGCTCATAGCCTTAATACCACTTATACTTACATCACAAGACTTAACTGATGAGCCTAATGCTCAGCAAGCGATATAAAATAAATATGCAATGCACATGTTATGTTTCTTTTAAACCTATGCAGTTTCTTTCTTCTTCTTTTTTTTTTGTTTATGTTTATGGAAAGGAACTTATCCCTTCTGTCATTTTATTTATGTTAATCAGATAAAGGATACATCATTTGGTCCATGGCTTAATCGTCACTCTGATGAGGAGATACATCCATCAGGGGTGTCACCATGACCGTCACCAATCTGTGTATTTCAAGCATTGGGGATTTCTAGTACAGGAGTTAGGATACATCATTTGGTCTTGTGGCTTAACCGACACTCGGTCCCTAATTGGGACGAGCTTTCCATAAGAGGTGTTACCACCAAGAACCGTCACCTACCCTCTCAAACCCTCACACTCCCATTTACGTTTATTCTGTTTAAATTGTCCATTTCCATTTCCTTTTTAAAACCATGCTTAAAATCATTTTCATAACATTTTCAATACCATGATGCATGATGCTCGTGAATGCATACAATATCTATATCATCAGTAAAATCCTCGAAACATGATCATTATAAACATCCTATAATCGTCAAACATGATTATTATTAATATCATTTAAAATCTAATAAACATATAATTAAAAGAACATATTTATAATAAACACAGCATCATGCAACAATACATTCTCGATCAAGAATAATATCCTCGAACAATTACATAATCATAACTGATTCTAGTCTAGTAAACACAGTCATCAAACAATCCTAACTCTTGCGATGTAGGCCTTTCGGCAAAACACAAACAGTATCACTTATATGTCGTCCATAGCGGGTTTCAACACTTAATGTTACCCTTATTCCTTTTTAATACCTTCAAAGCCATAACATTTATTAATCATTAATAATCACTTATTATTAATCCCATTTCCATACTCCATTAATCATTTTCTAATAATCATTGCTAAATATTGGATTAATCATTTTTTAATAATCGCTGCTAAATATTGGATTTAAGAGAAGGGTTAAATGATTCGATCCATTTTGGGTTCGATCGTTCTCCGTTCTGTCTTGAATTCTCTTTGAGGCGTGACAATTTTTTGTCTTGATGTTGGATATGCAAGTTATCCCAATGTTTTCGGGCTTTGACTTTTAATTATTTTTGTTAATTTTTTTGTGCTTACAATAAATTAACGTTAAGTGTTAGGCGGCTCGATCCATTTTTGAATCGGATTATTCGTCGTTCTGTTTTGAGTCTCTCGTGAAGCTTGACAAAGACCATTTTTGGTTTTCACCGAGGAACCACTACATAAGATCTTTCGATGATAAAACAAGGAACATTACAAACGATGAGATGATGTGTCGATGCTTAATATTTTCGAAATTTAGGCGCAATTTCCATTAATAAAGTGCAAGGAATACAAACGTGCAGTTGATCTATCATCCTAAAAATAGGTCACGACAATGTTGTTGATGAAGCATCAGTTTGTGCAGATCTCCTTTTCCTCAACAACCACGCAAGACTAGGTATAGCTATTCCCACACTCACGGTGGTTTACCTATCTTTTCTCCCTCTCTCTCTTTTCTGTCTTATTTATTCTGTTCAGTTCTTCATCTTTCTCTCTCATACTTCTTTCATGGCTTCTTCATTACTGTCACTAGCACTATTACTTCTTCTCTCGTATCTTACCCCATCTTTTTCTTCGTCAAGATCATTGCTTGTTCACCAGTCTAAACTTGAAACTGGTTTCAGGGTAACACTAAACCATGTCGACTCCGGTAAAAACTTGACCAGGTTTGAGCGTCTCCAGCTAGGAGTGAAGCGGGGGAGAGAACGGCTGAAGCGACTGACAGCGTCGTCCACCTCCTCGTCTGACATTGAAGCTCCCGTTTTTGCTGGAAATGGCGAATTCCTGATGAAGCTCTCGATCGGGTCACCGCCTCAATCGTTCTCTGCGATAATGGATACGGGTAGCGATCTGATATGGACGCAGTGTAAACCCTGCCAGCATTGTTTCCACCAATCCACCCCTATTTTTGATCCAAGCAATTCGTCCACTTTCTCCAGACTTCCATGTTCATCCAATCTTTGCACAGCACTTCCTTCTTCGAAGTGCAATAACGATGGATGTGAATATCTCTACACCTATGGCGATTCCTCTTCCACTCAAGGCGTTCTTGCCTCAGAAACCTTTACCTTCGGCGACTCCGCCGATGATGCAATTCTGGGTATCGGGTTTGGGTGCAGCGACAATAACGAGGGCGATGGATTTGATCAAGGGGCTGGCCTGGTTGGACTAGGGAGAGGTCCATTATCTTTGGTTTCTCAATTGAATGAACCTAAATTTTCCTATTGCTTGACCTCCATTGATGAATCTAAAAGCAGCACTCTTCTCATCGGATCAACAGCTGCCGTCTCCGGCAAAATCAAGACTACTCCGTTGATCAAAAATCCTATGCAGCCCTCTTTCTACTACATTTCTCTCGAAGGAATCTCCGTTGGTTCGACTCTCCTCCCCATCGCAAGTTCCACATTCGAGCTCGACGACTCCGGAAACGGCGGCCTAATTATCGACTCCGGAACCACAATCACTTACTTGGAAGACAACGCGTTTCAGATACTCCAGCAAGAGTTCATCTCCCAGATCAACCTTCCGGTGGACCAATCCGGTTCCACAGGCCTAGACCTATGCTTCACGTTGCCGTCCGGCGCTACAACAGTAGAAGTCCCGAAGTTGACGTTCCATTTCACCGGAGCAGACCTCGAGTTGCCCGGAGAAAATTATATGATCGGTGATTCAAGCGTTGGATTGTTATGTTTGGCGATGGGAAGCTCCAACGGAATGTCAATATTAGGAAATTTTCAGCAGCAGAATCTGATCATTCTCCATGATCTTGCAGAAGAGAAGCTCTCGTTTGTGCCTGCCAATTGCGATGAATTATAAGCTCGTGGTCGTTGACTGGTTTGCATGCATGGATTTTATCATTGTTTTCTACGTTGTCCCGTATATTACATATACCTAGGAAATTGCTAATTTGTAATTTTTAATTCCAAACTACTTGATTAAATACAAAAAAAATTAAATTCATAGGAATTCTTTATTTTTCAAATTTATTTTGGAAAATTAACAAAATAATCATTAAACTATGAGATCAATAACAAGTCAATCACTAAACTATGGATAAATAAACGATATAAAATAACTAAGAACGTAGAAATTTTGGTACACAAATTAAGATAAGTTCATGATATTACAATTTGACGTATAACTTCGAATATTTTTTCAGTCAGAGAGTTTTAAATATTGATTTTTAGACTAAAAAGAGTAAAAACAAGAAATGAGAAGAGATGAGAAACGAAGCATGCTTCAAAGTGAAAAGAAATCATGATTTTGCTTGATGCAATGGATTTTCATTTCGGCAGACATGGTGGGACCGACATGTCGATTGCTCATCTAATCCATTACTTAGAAGCAATAGGAGGAGTAAAACCTAATTCTGAATGATGGAATGCCACGTCGTTGCGACGGATGAGAGTTTTGAATGTTGTTCCTCAAATTTCTAACCAAATTTTTCTACCAAAAAAGTTGTTCCTTTTTTTCAACTCCCTCTACCACATAGAATAGAAAATAAGATTTAATTTATGCTACCAAATTTAAAAATTATGTTATTCTTATGCAACGTGTAATATCTTGCATTTAATATATATATATATATATATATATATATATATATATATATATATATATATATATATATATATTTTTTTTTTTTTTTTTTGAAATTCCTCCATGGTCTGCTTATTTTTTGAAATTCCTCCATGGTCTACAGAAGCGTTATGAATCGAGAATAAAATTTTCTCCATAATCCCTCAGCAAAGTCTCTCTCTCTCGGTGCATATCACAAAAAGTTTAGAAGGTGATTTCCGCCACTATATCAGAAAGGTGAGGCTGCGATAAGTCGAATCCTTTTCAACTCTGTAATCTCGAATTGTTAGTTAAAGTTTTAATTTTTTATACCAAAAGTTTCCAAGGAAAAACTAAGTTATCATTGGTGTGGGTTTAGAAGGGAAGAGTGACGATTTCTGCAGTGTTGATCAGAACTTCTGTAATCGGAAACTGGTCAACCATAGGCATATAAAAATTAGATTTTTCTCTTTGGATTTTGCTCAAAATATTGGCGATTTATGTCTGAATGTTGGATTGTTGGACTTTGTTGAATTTATCGGGTTACTCTATAGGGAGAAATCAACGATTTCATTGAAATATTGGACGAATCCAACACTTTGGTGAACGTCATTGTGAATGTCGTGACTCTATAAATGTTGACTTGCGATAGGGGAGAACCTTTGGGCTTGGTCAATTGTGAGATAGATCGAGTGTTGCCATTTCGACAGCACCGACGATGCACAAGTTGTGTCGGAGTTCTCTCTCTGGCCGCAACTCATGAACGCCCATGGGTCATTGTTTGGACTTGCAGTCTAGACACTGTGGCCGTGATCTAGGCCTTGTGTGGGCCGCAAGCCAAACCTCTTATTGGGTAGTGGTCCAACCTTTTAAGCTGCGATCCAATGCCAAATTTGAGCCTACTTTGTACTTGTTTTGAGTTCAATTTAATATATTTATACCAATATTAATTATGGATTATTTTAAAATGAAAAATTGTGAAATTAATATACCAAAGTTTATCCAAAAATTTGATAATTCTATTTTTAGATAAGTACAAAAAATTTAAAGATTTAAAATCGTGGACTCTAAAAATTTGATTTTTTTGGATAATTGGGCTTGAGCAGGTGATAAGACCACTTCGACTAAACCATGCACTTGTAAAATCTTTCCAGCGGGAGACCTTTTAGCAAAACACAACATAACCCTTGCAAACCCAAGTATAAAAATCATTTACAATTTTATATAAAATCCACTACATAAAAAAATAGTGAACCAATTATCAAAACAGAAGCATCTTTATAAAGACAATTTCAAATGTTGGTTGTCAAATCTCAACCCATAGACCACGATCAATAGGATCCAACAACACCAAATCTTCCTCGTAGGCAAACTTTCTCAACTTGAATATCATCCACGACTTTTTCCTCCAAATCTTACTCACCTACAACGCAAGGTTTATTTATAAGTCTAAGTCTTAGCAAATAATGCATGAGACCATAAACATAACATTTCATGACATAAATTCATCTTTCATCTTTCTTCTTTCTCTTTCACTTTTGGATATGAGTAGACTGGTCAGTGGAGCTCACACTATTTTCCTCCACCATTTTGGGAGGTCTCCACCCTTTTGGGAGTCCTCCGTTAGCTGTTATGCAATTTAATACATGATGACCTAGCAACCCTTCGTGCTAGCTAGCCTCAACTGTTAGCTTAATAAATATTAGGTTATTTGTTTTGATGATAATTGTTTAATTGGTTGATAAACTGTTTATTATGAATTTGTTGAATCAAGTGAATACATTATTAATCTTCATTGAAAATACCATTAATAAGGTATTAATGTTTACTAATGTGTTTGCCTAAGTCCATGTAATTTATAGATTGATAATTGAGACTTCGAATATTCAAAAAGTGCAAAATACAGAGTATAGGTCAACTTTGGACCTGAGGGTGGTCCACCATATAGGCTGCAGAAGAGCCAAAACAAGGAAGCGGTTGACCAACGTTGAGGAATAGTAAACAGAAAATCAAACAGTGAGCTCTGCAATTTACAACGGCTGGAAAGCGGTCGACTAGAGAAGAAGTGGTTGACTAAAAACTGGACAGATTTGAGCAAAGTCTGAGATGTGAAGAAGTGGTTGGTTGGAGTTGACAAAGTGGTTAACCGATCTGACAAGATGCACAAGGGTAACATTCCAACGATCGGAAAGCAGTCGACTAGATGAGTTGGGTGGTCGACCGGTCGAGCTGTTTCTATATATCAAAGAACTACAAATTGAAGAGTAACCAAGAGAAAATTGTATCAAAACGCTGCTGAATTTTCTACATGAATTCTCATCAGCAATTGAGTGCTAAGCCTAACTCTTCTACTCCTAAACTTGGATAGTGAGTTTAATGATGTAGATAAAATAAAATTATGCATGAATGCTAAAATTATTAATATTTTATATTGTAGATTGAATAATGATGAATTTTATAGGATACAAGTATGTAATAGTGCCTATAAAATATGAAAATTGCTTGAAATCACACATGAAGACACTAATCAAGTAAAAGAAAATTGAGTATGCTTATTCATGAATATGAATTATTTTTTATTGATAAAGATGAAACCATTTTTAAAATGTTTAATCATTTTACTAACCTTACTAATAGTTTGAAAGTACTTGGTATAATTTATTTCTACGAAGAGTTGGTTAAGAAAATTCTTAGTTGTCTACTAAGGATGTAGCAACTGAAGGCGACGGTGATCTAAGAGGCACCTGATCTCAAGATATTAAAGATGAAGAAACTCATTTGTTCCTTAATGATGCACGAGATCACGATAATGGGCAGTGAGAAAGAAGAGCAAAAGGAGAAGGGAATCTCCAAATCAAAGTGCATTGCCCTCAAAGCTTCTTCAAGTAATCAATATGAATCTAGGGAAGACTCGGACACACCATCTATGATTGTCACAAAGCAAAGAAGAAGACAAGGGTCTTTAAGAAGAAAGCTATGTTGGCCAAATGGGATGATAGTGATGAAGAGTCTTCATCCGGAAGTGAAGAAGTGGCGATCATATGTTTCATGGCCAAGGAGGAAAAAGGTACACAATTCATCTTATTATGTAGATGATAATATTGATAATAATAATGAATTGTTGGATGCCTTTAATGAGTTATTTGATCAATTGAATGTGTCATGACCTAGAGGTGGGTCGGAAAGAATCACCGGGTCAGGCAACCTGATTTTCGGAGAGAACTCGGTTACCCAGCCTAAGGCGTAAAGTTTTAGCGAAAGTTTTAACGGGAATAATATCAAGCCCAAACCCAAATCACATGGGTTGGGGTCCACAAAGTGATCAACTAGAGACATGATAGCATAATAAAGAAAAGTACTGTACATGAATTAAATCATATAACACTAAAACTAAAATCCCAACATACCAGAATGGAGGGATTGAATTGACGAATCTCCACCCATCCACGGGGAGATCGAGACACCCACCAGGGAACACCAGCGTCGTCCATGCAACACATACAAATTCAGTGCACCAAGACTATACCCTAACCTGGGGAAAAAAATAGTCTAAGGGGTGAGTGAGTAATTCAGTAGGGAAATCTATACTAAATGCAATGCATGCTAAAATTGTTTTCCTCATCTTTTGAAAACCATTTCGTGCTTTTCATTTACCATACATGGATTTTAAACATTTAAAATCTCTTTATCATTTTAATATAACCGACACATGGCCCTCGATGTGGCTTTGTTCAACAACCCGCTGTATATATAGACAGTCATACTTGCAAAATATGCCAACATCGTTTTCCGTATGAAAATGTCATTAGTGAAAAATAATGGCTACACAAGGACCCATCTGTCACTCATCATAGAAATGTGGTATAATCTCTCGGATATGCGAAGGGTCATAGCCAGCGCCGATACAATCCATATAATCGAAGTAATGGATAAGATTGATCACGATAGACCGCTTCTCAACTAAATACCTCTATGTTCCAAATTCATGAGGGTTGCCGACATGTCACCTGTCAAATAGAACAGTACTAGGATAGGCCAATCTCAGCGACTGACAACCTTCAATCCATTCTCAATAAAATGGATGGTCACACAAAAACCCACCTAGCACATGTCACAGAAAGATGACTATCCGCCAATAGCAACACCTCATGAGGCAGGAAAGAATACCAATGATGGGGATCTGAAGACCCGGCACGTTATCAGAGTTGCTGGCGAGAACTCAACGATGACACAACTTGTATAGAGAATACCAATGACGGTGATCTGTAGATCCGACACGTCACCCGAGTTACCGGTGAGAACTCAGCGATGACACAACTCGTACGATCGAATAACGGATGAGGTTGCCGGCAAATTGCTTCTCAAAATACCTCTAGGTTCCAAGTTGACGAGGGTTGACAACGAGTAAGTTCAAGCCATCATGCCACCCCTCAAATGGAATGGTACTATGAAAGGCAAAGCTCAACGACTAACAACCTGTGAACTCTGTGTGACAAATACCCTGGCCAGGTTTAGGGGCTCGAAACAAAAGGAAGCGTCATCACTTTCTCATCTCCATTTCCAACTTTCAAGGCTTAAAACCTGAGGACATGTCAGCAATGCCCCATCCCCATTTTCAACTTTCAGGATTCGAAACCTGAGAACATGTCATGAATGCCCCATCGCCATTTCGCACGTAAACGACCAATCTTCACGCAGTAGAAGGTTTCACAGGGATAGCCTCGTGATGCTTTAACACTAGAAGGCTTAAAGCATCAAGAGAATTCATCCTCCCAATGTACGTATCATATAACTCATCTTCTCGCAATAGAAGATGTCACTGAATAGCCTCGTAATGCTTTAGCGCTAGAGTGCCTAAAACACCAAGAGGATTCATCCTTCCAATACATATGCTCAAATATCACATCATTAGTATGTACAGAAATCAACAATCTACCATGTACAGAATATAAACGTGAGAAAACATACATATACATAAAAACTGACGTGCTGTCGAACAATCCCAGTTGGGTTTTCCAGTGTGGTATCCCATAAAATAGCAGTTTTGAAAACCATAATGCAATGCAGTGCAGAAAACATAAATATTCCTACCTTGATTGCGACCACAAACGCTTACCAAAAAACCAGCTCCACGCGCTGTCGTAAGCAAAAAGTCGAATCAACCAACACCTCCAAAACCTATAACAAGGTCGGTGTCAATATCCCAATAAACATACAAGTGATTACATGCAAATCTTAAACAATACTAGAATTCAGGACGATTTCTAGGGATAACCACGAATCCCAACCCAGAAACCAAATCTAGGAATACAACCTATACATTGGATTAGATTTAACGTCCTTATTCATACAACTTTAAACCAGAATTCAACATTTCTATTTCAGCTCAACTACTATTTAATCCTCAACCTATGCAGAAATTAAATAGCAGAAACAACATTATACCCTCAACTTATGCAAAATCCTTTCTAATGCATAGCAGCCGAAGCAGAACAGAACCAATATCAACATTTTGACAACAGTTTGAATAACCCTCTCATGTAGTCATAATTTTTTAGCTCAACAACAAACAGAATTAGGAATCCAAATTTATTATCTTCAGATCTCAACAATAAATCCTAGACAGAATCAGACACTTAAAAAAAATAGTAGCAACAACAATGTGGCCGAGAGACCAAAACGCTCGGGTTCTTACCTCAATCAAAGAAACTACACAGCCATGGCAGAACTAACCACCCAGAACTCTACTCATCTGAAAGATCTCGGACGGAGTTTCATATTCGTCGAAACTCCCGAAATTGATTTGGCCAAAAGGTGAGAATGCATGGCATTCTCAGACAAGTTTATTACAGCCACCCGTAATAAAATAGTTTTGGTCTCTCCAAAATTCTCGATTTTATACTCATAGTTAGGGCACAGTAGTCGTAGTCTGCGAAAGCATTCCTTAGTCTTGGACGCCTATGACTTCATAACATGCAATTTCTTCCCTTACTTTCTGAATTAAACGACCACATTTCTGGGTTTCGCTGCTGCATTTACTCCCACAAACAAATACGCTTTTGTGCTACCCACATTTTCCTCTACGACCCGAACCCAAGCGACATCATTTCCTTTAAGTTGCAGATGCATTCTACACCATAGACGCCTACACTTCTACAACTTCCACTGTTCAACCCACACTTATATTTAAACATCAATGTTTAGCTTCGTCACTTAAACAACTTCACACATTTCTGTTAGTCAGATGACAACGTTTAACTCTCCTCCTATCCACATCTCCTCCAACAAGGAATCTTTCCATGTCATGGAAGCACCTTCTCCTACATCCAATGGCCCACGTTTTGTCATGCTATTTCATCCAATAGTCATCCTTTCTCCCACAACAAAATTTTTCTCTCCCGCAGGAGTGTCTTTTCTTTCGCCTTCTAATTTGACAGTACTTAACTCATCCACGCTTCCCATCCAACAACCATTGTTCCCTCCACTCAACCTATCGTTTTAGTGGACATTTTCCTCTCTGCGGTCTCCATCTGACAAACAATGTTTCGTATGTACTTTCCATTCGATAGTTCTGATTTTCCCCTCTCCTTGCAACCCCTTCTGCAAACGTGTTTCTATCCGCGGACAATCCTGTTAGCCTAAGAGGGTTAGGCATAATTATATTTTGATGATGTCCAATATTAAGTGAGTTAATGAGTTGTTTATTGGTTGAATTTAAATTACGTTCATATTATCGATTAAATTAGGAATACCCTTAATGAGGGTATTATTATCGTCTAATAAGTTTTTCTAAGTCCATGTAACGAGTAGATAATATCGTAGGACTTAGAGAATTCAAGTTGTGCTACTCAGAATGGAAGAACTCTGTCATGAAGACTTTAGGACGATACACTGTCGGACGTGGACGAAGGTCATCTATCGAAACGTGCCAGTGAAGTGTCGTTCGAGTTTTTGGTTGAATCGAGGACGATGCAGCCGAGGAAGTTTTGAATCTGTAAAGAATTGAAGACTTTTCGGAAGACTGTGGTCGAGACGCAGTTGAAAATTGTTGACCAAAAGGTGCCAGCAAATTGACATTTGAGTTTTTGGTTGAAGCGAGGTTGATGCGGTTGAGGAAGATTTGACTCTGTAATATTTTGAGGACCTTTAGGACAAACGCGGTAGAGGGCCAGTTGAATGCGATCAAAGATGATTTGAATTTGTACGATTGTAGAGATTTGAACTACTGTTGTTGAGACTCAGTCGAAGGCCATCGACCAAAAACTCCAGCGAAATAGTCGTTTGAGTCTTTGGTCAAAGTGAGGTTGACGCGGACAAGGACGTTGTGAATATGTAATATTTTAACGACTTTTTGGACGCCACACAATCGAGGCAAAGTCGAAGCTAGTTGGCCGAAATCTCACAGAAAAGTGCAACAACTAGTTTTCAACGGTTGGATGAGGACAAATCGAAAATTTCGGGGTCGGCCAAAAATAGTGGAGTCTATAAATAGAAGGCACTCCGTGGATGGAGGCACCCACGCGATTTATAGTGAAGCTCTGCCAAATTTCTGACTCAACTTTTGTGCGTACATTTGAGTACCAAACACTGCCTCCAAATAAGCCTAGTGAGATTATTTGTTAGGTGAGGTTTGTTGTAAGCTAGTGAGTTTGAGATTTTCCAAATGAAAATTTGTTATTGAGCGAAAAGGGTAACGCCTTACAAATCAATGGTAATGGTCCGATTGACACTCGAGAAGTTCAATCACTTATAACCCGGAGCAGTTGAGGTATACATCTTCAAGGGAGAACCTTGAAGCGCAGACGTAGGCGTGCTTTGCCAAACCCCGTTAACAACTCGGTGTCAAATTCTCTAACTCTCTCTTTTACCATTTATTACTATTGTGATTCGTTATTATATTGTTGTGATATATTGGTTTATGATTAGAGAATTTATAATCACACGAAAAAGTTTATAAACCTAACCCCCCCCCCCCCCCCCTCGCTCCCTCGGTTAAATTCGATTTTTCAACTCCACCTTAGTAGACACCCCACCTAACAGATATATTTCCATCTACATAATTTTTTCTTCATTCCCCTATTGATGCACTACTTTTTCCAGAAGCCAAATACATTCCTCTTGTTAGACACTTATACTAATTTATCCAAAAACCAATTAGCTCCCTGTCAAAGACACTGTATCATTTCAACCAAAATTCTAACTACCATCCAAATCTTGGCTGTTATAATTTACACTAGTCATCATCTCAATCCAACAATCATAAAATCATACGTCTTACCATTAACAATCAATACATGTAATTGCATTATATACATTTAATAGTCCCTTTTCAAAAGAAATTTTTGGTCTCTACATGTATGTCTCGTCGGATTTTATATTGTATGTAGTTTTTTCATTGTATGTATTTTATTAAAGCATACACATAAAATGTAATACCCCGATTTCCCATAACAGAATTAAGTTAAAATAATTGGAAAATTAATTGGGCATAATTAGATAATTGAATGTTTATTTGATGAGAAAATTAATTGGTGATTATTTGAATATTATTGAAGATTTATTTGATGGTGAATTTATTTGAGAAATCGAATTGGACAAATAATTATTATCAAGAAATATTCGGAATAAATCGAGAATTGAAATTGGGTTGAAAATAATTTAATAAAGAATTTAATTAAGATATTAAAAGAAGAATTTAATGAACGTGAGGATATGTGAAAAATAAAAGAAAAGGGGATTATTTGGAATTGAAGAATTAAAAGAAAAATTGGATGGAATTTTTGAGAAGTGAACCGGTTTGGTTCACGTTGGTTCGGTTCTCTTGGAGATCATGGTGGTTGGTTCTTATGGGTGAAATCATGTGGGCAATCACATTTTTGCCCTAGTTTTTTGAACAAAAAGAAACAAGGGAGAGAGACACCCGAGAGAGGGGGAAAGGAGAGCGAGCGCGAGAGGGAGAGTCGGCGATGGGGGTGCGGAGCTGGAGTCCTGCGTGCTGCGGGTTCTGCCGACGGCGTGAGGTGAACGGAGTTGCGAGGTTGGCATCGGTTTACGAGCAATGAAGGCTCGGGATGGGTTCGTGGTGCTGTTCAACGAACGGGGAGCTGTCCGGCATGGTTCGACCTCAGGGTGTCAACGCGGGCGAGGGACAAAACGCTGAACTAGGGCTCGAAGTGGCAAATCCCGTGGGAGCATTCGAATGAAGCTTCTGCGGGTTAACTGTCGCAGCGCCTCACTGTGGTAAGGGATTGGGCTTCTGGCAATGATTACGACAGTGACAAGCAGTGAGCGACTGGACAAGGTATGTACCCCTACGTGTTTGGTTTCTCGGCCTCCTGTGCCGTGCACTATGATGATTTTTCCTTCTGCTACTGTCTATGAATATTGTCGTGGAATTGGTGCTCCAGTGGCGTGAAGGATTAGATGAAAATGGACAAAGGAGACGTGAGGCCTGAGTGTGTGTCTATGTGTGTGTGAAGCAAAAAGAAAGAAAGTAAGGGAGGAAGAAGAATACTGAGATCGGGTGTCCTTAGGTAAATGATCCCTTCCCTTATGTTATAGTTTTCTGGATTTGTGAGATGATTTATATGAATTTTATTATGTCAAAGGTAGAAGTAGTAGATAAATAAATAAAGGATATGAGTAATGCTCTGAAAGATGAGTTGCTATGTGCTTGAGAAAAATAGAAAGGAAGTAGAAGAGAGGATGAGCAACAGAGAGCTTTTGGATTCAGGTAAGGAAGATCTTCTGTGGTTTTCTTGTGGGTTTATGAGGTTATTTCTCCTGTTTTGGTTAGACGCACCTTAGACAAAATACACTTGTTGTGGGAAATTGATTACTACTTCTTATTGTTGATTGTTGTTTTGGATTATGTGTTGTAGTTGTTCTTTGGAAATAAGTGTTGCTTTGATAAAGTGAACTATGTGCTTTAGTTTGTTACTACCGAGTCTATAGAGATGATATTCTGTTCTTTGGCTTTTGTCACATGAATTAGTTGTTGAGATTGGAATTTTGATTTGATGGTAGAGGCTTAAATTGTTGGGTTTATTCTGTTGGTTCCTGCTCCTTGGTTTTGTGATGCGATAAATGCTATGTGATTGGACTTATGCTCTGGATCTCGGTTACTGAACGATAAATGTGTTGGAGTTATGGTTGAGCTCTATTTTGTTCTCATAAAAAGACATTATCAATGATAGTTATTGTTGATAAATATTGTCATGGTTTATAGGACTTTGTAAATGGATGTTGTGAAAGTAGTTGAATGAAGATAAAGAATTTAGAATGTTGAATGAAAGCTTTTGTGTGCACGTATGATTAAGTGTAATTCTATAGGTGGTTGTTAACGATAAATATTAATTGTTTGAAAGGTATTGTGAAGGCTATCCTGAAGTGCTAAACTGCCTACGGAATCCAGGTAAGTTGATACTTACTGTGCCTTGGTCTTTGAACCTTACATCACAAGAATTAGGACATTGTTTGCTGATTGTTACCACTTTCATAGAATATTTATGTTTTTTACTGCTTTACTACAAATTGAACATGTTTTGTATATTATGCTATTATTGCTGGATGTTTATTAGATTTAGATTATTTTAATAATATGTTTCGTAGATGAGCATGTTTAGGATTATTGGAAAGATGTGATAGAATTGTATGCGAAAATGGTTTTTACCATTTATGATAGAATTGTTGTTTAGGAGTATCATGGTTTTCAAAAGTTACGAAAATGGTTTTCATGCATGATTTTGAAAAGAAAAACGAAAAGTGGTGGAATGGATGCTCATACATACTAAGTGAACAGAGTTCTCAAGGGCTGATCACCCGAGCGAACAATCATCACTTAGCTGTAGGAATATCCATCGTGTCACTAAGTAAACGTAAATAGGCGTGTGCGGATTTGGGAGATTTGGTGACTGGTCATTGGTGGGGACACTATATGATGTATCTCCTCATTGGGGTGACGGTTAACCACGTGGACTCTAGTGTTCATTATTTCTCTTGTATGGAAATCCCCAACGTCTTCAACAAAAAGAGAATGGTGACGGTCATGGTAATGAGGTCATATGATGTATCCCCACGTAGGGGTGACAGATAGCTACATGACTATATGATGTTTCCACTCTCTCGGTATATGGAACGCGTAAATTGGTGTGTTGGGGTTCGAGAGATTGGGTGACTGTCCATCGGTGGGGACATTATATGATGTATCTCCTCATCGGGGTGACGGTTAATCACGTGGACTCTAGTGTTCATAATTTCTCTTGTACGGAAATCTCCAACGTCTTCAACAAAAAGAGAATGGTGACGGTAGCATGACCATATAATGTATCCCCATGTAGGGGTGACAACTACATAACTATATGATGTATCCATCCTCTCGGTATATGGAACAAATATGTTCCCTTCCAGTAAGTGAAATTAAATGATAACAAAGCATGAAACGAAAAGATAAAGTAAAGTTAAGATTAAGAAGACTAAAAAAGAAAAGGAAATGAAGCGTGAAACGAAAACGGAAAGAAAAGAAAAAGAAACGAAAATGGAAAACGGAAAAAGAAAAAGGATTTCAAAGATGCATAACATGTTTATTTTATTTTATATCACTTACTGAGCATTAGACTCATTAGTTAATTTTTGTTGATGTAGGTATATGCTTGGAAATAGACGATCAATATAAGGAGCAGTTGAGGGGGAATTTGCACGGATGAATCATGTGGCTGGTTGGGCTAAAAGAGTAAATAGAAATAATTTGTAAAGGTTTTATAAATTAATTAATATTCATTAATGCCTTGTTTTAAGTCCATTGCATTTCATAAAAGAATTCATTATTTATATTTAAAAGAAAAGAATTATTTCGCTGCTAAAAATATTTTAAATGATTATTATTGAAAATGATTTTAAGTGATGGATTTAACACTCAGTCTTAAAAGAAATGTCTTACTCTGATTTTACAAAAGAAAAGTTTTAAATTTAATGCATTTTCCAAGTAAAGAAAAATCGGGTCGTTACATAAAAATTACTGGATCAACTTGTCTTGTGAACTGAGTTCAATCAACCTGATTTGGGGTCTTATTTTACTTTACACACATTCGACCGTAGAAAGATGTATTTATTTTTTGTTAACTAGATTAATGAGACAATTGTATGTGTTGTGTTCCTAGGCACAAAACTCTAAAACTGATCAGGGTCTTTATGTGACTTTCGTGGTTACCGAGCATTCCTGTTGTTATGTGATATGTCTATGGCATAGGGTAATATCTGTGATTTAAAAAAAATTAATTGGGGGAGACGTTTTTGGAAATGTCTCCTTGAGCCGTAATTGCCATCGCAAGAAATCAAGGATTTCTTTTCTGATTTCCCCCTTCCCTTTCTCCTTAAATGTCAGTTCCTCTAACTCTTATCTCCATTGTAGCAAAGTTTCCTTCCATCGGACAGTGGAATTTTTCGGCATTTTTGGGTGAAACTTTTGAGACTCTTTAAATTAGTCTTTGACGCCTTCGGTGAGCCGTTTTCTTCTCCTCTTTATGATTTCAATTCTTTGATTAGGACTTTGAACTCTTTGTTTCAAATTATCAGTAGAAATCGTGCTAGTTTGGGAGGTTGACATTGAGATTCCTCTATCACGGCAAGGCTTCAACGATCAGGAAACTTTTGGACAAGGATATACAAAAATTCTATTTTATATTTCTCTTTGTTGGTTAGTAATCTGAATTGGATGCCGATTGTTGACTTGAGAGTCCCAATTAATAAGTTTGGTGATTTTTTCGTCATGAAATTGGGTGAACAACGTTGAGGAGTGAATGACGATTCATGGCGCTAGGAATGTTGAGTTGTGGCATCAGTCACCTCGGCCAACTAGATGGATGGCCGCAACTTCTAAAATCGACTAGAGATGACATTGACGATGTCATCTCCATCCAGATTCCTTTCACAAAGAGGCAATTTTCATTCTCGTCTAGAATGCCAATCAAGCAAGGCTGGACCTTGAGTGGGTCGCGATCCAGCCTTGCGTGGGGTGTGAACCGACCCATTTTGGGCCATAATTCCAAGGTTCGTTTGGACCTTTTTTGGGCCAAAATGTTGGACCATGGTCCAGCCTTGAGTGGCCCAAAAAACCAAATCCTGTTTGGGCCTTTTTTTTTGCCAGATTTGGGTATTTCTTTACCCAATTAATTTGTATTAAATTTTAAATGATAATTAGAAATATTTAGATATTAAAATTTTGACAAAAAATTAATACCTTTATTTTTGGATAAGTACCCAAAATTAATTAAAAATATGTGAACGGTTGAATTTAGATTTTTGGGCTTTAATCACTATGAGCTCACTTCAAGGTAGAGAATTATTTTTATACACTACATTGCATAAATTTTATAAAATAAATATTTTGATATGTGTTTCATATAAAAAAGACGTGTCTATTTTATAGTCATCGAGTTTTTAAATTATATATAAATTTTCACTATACACAATTCAATTAAACATGCTCATTAAAATTTTTAGATCAACTCAATCATGTGAATCAAGTTTGATCGACACGATTTGGGGTCTATTTTATTTTATGCACATTCGACTGTTGGAGGATGTATTTGTTTGTTGTTAATTAGAGTAATGAGACAACTGTAAGTGCTGTGTCCTTGGACACAAAACCCTAAACATGGTCAGAGTATTTTATGTGGGTTTAGCGATCGTCGAGCATCGCTTTTATTTTGTTAAATGCCTTTGACATAGTGTGTTCGGAGTCCGTAAGTGACTCTATTTTCACTGAGATTTTTATTTAATACAACAAGGGTCTATTTTAATTACGTACCACATATTAGAGAGTTGTTTTAAACACATGCACTTTGTACAAATCTTCTCAAATAAATTTATAAAATCCAAGTTTTAAATTCATGCATACTTAAACATTATATTAATTGAATTTATTAAAACATAATCCCTATTGAGTTTAGTCAACTCATCCAAATGACACCTTTCAGGATTTTGTCAACTGAATTTCGAGTTGCCGCGTCAAGATTAGATTCGGCAGAGCTTTATTTTACTTTCAGCATTTTAGTATTCTTCCTTTAAGAGATATTTTGTGAGTTACTCTATTATGGACAATAATATCCCTTATTTTTCATTCCTGCACAATTACTTTATTAGATTATATTATTTCACTATCTGATATCACTTATTAGACCTATTTAATCCATATTCGTTGGACCCTAGCTTGTAATAATTCATTTTAAGTCATCCGCTATTAATTAATAAATTTAAGTAAAATAGATCATGACATTTGGTTCTTTGGGCCTAATCATTCCTCATTCTGTCTCGGGTCCCTTGCTAGTCGTGACACATAATGTGCCCAGAATCCATAAATGACATTATTTTCTTTGAGATTTTATATGGTACATCAATGATATATTTTAGTTACGCATCACATTCTAGTGGATTGTTTAAAGCAAGTGCTTTTCTACACAATTTTCTAAAAATGAATATAAGAAATATCATTTTTAACATCATGTATGTTTAATTATTGTTTTAATTAAAATGCTAAATATAAAATTTGATCCATATTGAGTTTAGTCAACTTACCCCAATGATAACTCATTTTCAAGACTCTATTAGTACAACCATTAGTTGCTGACCCAAATTTAAATTTCAACATATTTTTTTTATTCCTGCATTTTTAATCAATTTATTTGAAAGATATTTTGTGAGGTAAATTTTGTTATGGATTACTATAATTTATTATTTTATATTTTATTTTATTCCACACAGTTACTTTTGAGTTATATTGCTACATTATTTGATATTACTTATTAGACCTATTTAACCCGTGTTTAATCAGGCTCTGGCTTTTAAATAATTTATTTAAACTCCCGAGGCTAATTAACATAATTAAGGAAAAGATTAAAACGATTTGGTTCTTTGGTGCCGGATCGTTTCCCATTCTGTATAGAATGTCTTGTGGATAGTGACACAATGAGTATTATTGTGACCTAACTTTCTCTTGGATGAAAAATAATAGATGAACCATAAATACGCAATTGTCAGTTTTCAAAATGTTATAAGTTGTCTCGTCAATATATGATAATTAAAACGTTATGTTACCCACAATGTTCCTAAGTAGGTAAGTGAATTATCATAGTTTGACAGCAAAAATGTCATACAACTACTAGATGATCATAATTCACTCCTGAACAAGAAGTTCAAAATATGTGAACCTCATTCAATGGAAAGGGATCTAGGATGAGTAATTGGGTCCCCTTTTTTAAATAGCCTTTGTCCTTTTTCTTAGATAATTAGTATGATATTATCAACTTTGCACAATATTATTTTTAAATTTAATTATCATAATTTTTTTTGTAAGGAGACGTTGAAAAAGGAGATCTGTTGAAAGGAACACTTTAGTTTGTATCAATGTTTCCTCCCTAGTTCCCACCTGGAATTTGCTTGGCAATTTCCTGTAGTTTAAACGTTGACTCTGTCAACTCCTTTACCACTATTAAGTTCTTGTTTCAGTTTGAAGCCTATCCTGTGAGAGGCTCAGTCTGACGTTTGGACAAGAAGCCTTTTGAGGCAGAATCAAGTAATCAGGTAAAAGGTTCTGTAAATTTGCTTTCATGGAAATTTATTTCCAAACTGAATGATAATCTTATTTTATTCGAGTTGAATTATGCGTGGTCTTGGGAGACTGCAGGAGCTGTCGTGTTATCAGGAAGAAGCTACGTCTGGAACCTTGGAGAAAACAAGGACAAACTCATTGCAACAATTGAACGACTGGATAGCAGAAAGGTGGATGTGATGTCGAGAATAAGTTCCGAGCTTCGACCAGGGAAGAAGTTGAAGATGGAAGATCAACTTTGGCGGGAGAATGTGGAAAAGAAGAAGGAAGAGGCTAGAGATCTTGAAAATCAAGTTGCGGAGGGAGGAATAATGGAACGATCGAGCTTAGGGAGAAGTCTGTGCTTGAAATAGAAGAACCTGAAAAATTAAACGAGATGGATAATTATTCTGATGGGCTAGTGGTTGATGAGACGCCATGTGAGAACACTGGAAATGCAGACCTGTCTGAGAAAACCCAAAGGAAGAAGAAGATGAAGAAGAAGAAGACGACGAGGAGGAAAAAAAATGAGGGTAAGAATACCGTTATCCGCCAGGGAGGAGTTGGAAAGACGACAATAACAAACACGGGTTCCACTACCACCATGACATTTGGAAATATTCGCATCTGATTCTCTTACCAGGAGAGATTATTTCTGGGTTTGAAAGATGTTGGCTGAAATTGTTCTTTTTCGTAAGAAATCTCTCTCTCTCTCTCTCTCTGTTCCCGATAAATTTTTCCAGAACTTCTACAAGGATTTCAGGACCTCTCCCAAAAGCAGCCCCAGCTGAGTCCAGTGAGTTCCACCCCTGCGTCAAGAAAACCATTCATCTCCATAGCATCAGTTTATGGTCAAACACTTGGAAACAAAAAAGACAGGAGCTTTAAATGTAGAAGAAATCAACTTGTAGTTAGATTCCTGAAAACGAGATTTCTTTTAGTAATGTAGTCGTCTTTCCCCCCAAAAAAAGGCGCCAGAAACTATCTCGTACCTGACAAAAGACGGCCAATGGCGCTCTCAGGGTCCGTCACAGAAGAGTTCACTTGTACTTCCATGGATGAATGTTCCGCCAGCAAAAATCACCTGCATCAAGAAGAGACTATAAATCAGCTTAAAAAAACAAATTTAAGAGATTCGAACAGGATTATGATTCATCTCATTAAGCATAAACCGAATATCGACCGGAGTTGAGCCACAATCTACGCCTAAACCAGGGGCGGAGAAGCGAGCTGCAACCACTGCCCCACAAAATATCACAAGTTTCGATGATATTTGTCATTTATGATTTCTGTAGTGTTGATCAGAACTTCTGTAATCGAAACCGGTAAGCCAGATGCATATAAAAATTGGATTTTTCTCTTTGGATTTTGTTCTGAATCCTGGCGATTTTGGTCTGAACGCTGGATTGTTGGACTTTGTTGAATTTATCGGGTTACTCTACAGGGAGAAATCGATGATTTCATCGAAATGTTGGATGAATCCAACACTTTGGTGAACGCCGTCGAGAATGTCGCGACTTTGTTAATGTTGAGTCACTAAAGGGGGAAGCCTTCGAGCTCGGTCGATTGTGCTACAGATCAAGTGACATAGCTTCGAAAGCAGCGGCGACGCATGAGTTGCAACGGAGTTCTCTCTCTGGTCGCGACTGACAAACGCCCATGTGCCAATGCCATTGTCTGAACCTATGATCCACTTATGGCCACTGTCTAGGCCTTGTGTGGGCCGGGCCGTAAACAAGGCCTCTTATTGGGCCACCGACCAAAGCTAATTTTAGGTCTATTTTAGACTTGTGTTGAGCACAATTTACGAGATTTCTACTAAAATTAATTATGAATTATTTTTAAGTAAAAAAATTAGAAACTTAATTTACCAAATTTTTACCTAAAATTTTTTGATTTTATTTTTGGACACATACAAAAAATTTAAAGATTTAAAATTGTCTCCTCTAAAAATTGGGTTTTTTAGATAATTGAACTTGAGGTTTCAGTAAGCTCACTTCAATGTAGAGATTTAATTTTATGCATAACATTGTAAAATTTTTTTCTAAAAATAATATTTCGCGATATGTCTTATATACAATGACGTATCCATTTTTCGTCTTGTCAAATTTTATATTATATGTAGTTTTTTGTTATACATATTTTATTAAAGCATGCACATAAAAATTACTTGATCAATTTGATTATGTGTATTGAGTTCAATCTACTCAATTTGGGATCCTGTTTTATTTTACGCACATTTGACCATAGGAGAATATATTTATTTGTTGTTAAGTAGAGTAATGAGATATTTGTATATATCGTGTCTTTAGGTGAAAAACCCTTAACCTGACCGGGGTCTTTATTCACGATCGCCAAACATCATTGTTATTATGTAATATATCAATGACATAGTGTGTCCAAAGTCTGTGAAGAACTCTATTTTCACTGGGATTGTATATTGTACAACAATATTTTATTTTAATTATGTATCATATTATATTGAGTTGTTTAAACACGTGACTTTTTGTACAATTTTCTAAAAATAAATTTGAAGAATATGAATTTTAAGATTATGCATATTTAATTATTATTTTAATTAAAATATTAAATATAAAATTTGATCTCTATTGAATTTAGTTAATTTATCCTAATGATAGCTTTATTTTAAAACAATATCAACAGAATTATTAGTTGCTAATCCTAAACTAAATTTTGATAGATATATTTTTTATTTAATATTTTTAATAAATCTATTTGTTATAGCTAGGTTTGTAAGATATTTTTTATCAATAGACATATTTTTAAAAAAGTCTTGTACGTCTTTTTCTTCAAGTCAAAAAGTCTTGAAATCCGTCCATGTTTCCCACCTGGAATTTGCTCGGCAATTTCCTTTATTTATTCGTTGACTTTGTAGGCACGATAATAAGGACAATTGAAATTAACAATTCTACCCTATTAGATCCAAAAAAATATTAATAATAATTTTACCAAGAGAAATATCAGTAAAATCAAAAATTTTACGTGAAAATTCAAATTGAAAAAAAACAATAGATACCGAGACTAGAAAGATCTCACTATAAAAAATAAGATTTATAATATTTTTTTAAAAAATAATTATTCTAAAAAATATTCACCAACAAAAAAATACAACATCACTTATTTTTTTTTTCCTATGAACAAGAGTCCCTCTTCTTCTCCCATGTTAGGAATGGAATGCATTCCCATTCCCATTTATTCACTTTTCTCGTTTTCAAACTGAGTATCTGACAAACCACCGAAATTAGTTTGTCTTTCTCATTTATTGGGTCCCTCAGACATAATTGAGGGACAACCACTCCAGGACTTCACTAATCCATGCGCAATTATTAAGCTCTTGTTTTAGTTTGAAGCCTGTCCAGTGAGAGGCTCTGACGTCTGGACAAGAAACCTTTTGAAGCAGAATCAAGTATTCAGGTAAGAGGTTCTGAAAATTTGCTTTCATGGAAATTTATTTCCAAAATGAATGATAATCATATTTTCTTCTAATTGAATTATGCGTGATCTTATCGCAGTATGATCATGGAGACTGCCGGAGCTGCCTTTTTATTAGCCTTGTTATCAGCCTTGTTATCAAGAATAAGCTACTGCTGGAACCTTGGAGAAAACAAGAACACTGTAAATGCAGACCCGATGACGAAAATATATGGGCGTAAGAATTCCATTGTCGGCCAGGGAGGAATTGGAAACACGAGAATAAGAAACACGGGTTCCACTAACTTGACATTTGGACCTATTAAAATCTGATTCTCTTACCAGGAGAGATTGTTTCTCGGTTTGAACGATAATGGCTGAAATTGTTCTTTTTCATTAGGAATCTCTCTCTCTCTCTCTCTCTCTGTTCCTGAGAAATTTTTCCAGCACTTCTTCAAGGATTTCAGGACCTCTCCCAGAACCAGCCCCCACTGAGTCCAGTGAGTTCCACCCTGCATCAAGAAAACCATTCATCTTCGTAGCATCAGCTTATGGTTATAAACTTAAAAAATAAGAAAATAGAAGCTCTAATTTTGTTTTTAAAAGCGATTCTGTAAACGTTGAGTCACAATAGGGGAGGGCCTTCGAGCATGGCCGATTGTCTAATGTTGGACGAATCCAACGCTTTCATGAACGTCGTCGGGAATGTCGCGACTATGTAAATGTTGAGTCACAATAGGGGAGGGCCTTCGAGCTTGGCCGATTGTGCGACGGATCAAGTGTCATCGCTTCGAAAGCACCGACAATGCACGAGTTGCGCTAGAGTTCTCTCTCTAGCTGCGACTCATGAACGCCCATGATCCACTACTCTTTGGACCTACGATTCAAACACAATGGCCACGGTCTAGGGCATGTGTGGGCTATAGACGAGACCTCTTGTCAGGGTGTGGACCAAAGCCAATTTTGGATCTACTTTAGACTTGTTTTGAGCACAATTTAAAAGATTTCTATCCAAATTAACTTTAGATTGTTTTTTAGTGAAAATTTAAGAATTTAATATTCTAAATGTTTACCTCAAATTGATGATTCCATTTTTGGATAGGTATAACAAATTTAAAGATTGAAAATAGTGGACTCTAAAATTTGGATTTTTTTTGGATGTGTGGGTTTGAGCCGGTGGTAAACTCATTTCAAGGTAATGATTTAATTTTATGTACAACATTACATAATTTTTTTTTTAAAATAATATTTTGAAACGTGTCTCATATAAAATGACATATCTATTTTATGTATTGTCAAATTTTATATTATATGTAGTTTTTCACTGTACATATTTTATTAAAGCATGCACATAAAAATTACTTGATCATGTGTACTGAGTTTGATATACCCAATTTGGCGTCATGTTTTATTTTATGCACATTAGACCATGGGAGGATGTGTTTGTTTGTTGTTAACTAGAGTAATGAGACAGTTGTTTATGTCATGTCTCTGGGCGAAAAAGTCTAAACCTAATCAGGGTCTTTATAGGGCTTTCATGATCACGGAGCATCGTTGTTGTTGTGTAATATGTCTATGACATGGCGGACCCGAGTCCGTGAGAAACTCTATTTTCACTAGAATTTTATATGGTATAACAAAAATCTATTTTAATTACCTAATACGTTATATTGAGTTGTTTAAACACATGACATTTAGTATAATTTTCTAAAAATGAATTTAAGAAATAATAATTTTAGCATTATGCATGTTTAATAATTGTTTTAATTAAAATATTAAATATAAAATTTGATTTCTATTGAGTTTAATTAATTCATCCCAATGACACCCCTCTTTCAAAATTCTATAAGCAAGACTAAGACCCAAGATTAAATTTCGCTAGATATTTTTTTTCATTCTAATATTTATTATTTTTAATAAATTTACTTGAGAGATATTTTGTGAGGTATAATTTGTTTTGGATGACTTCGTTGCTCATTAAAATAATTAAGAAAAAAGATCGGACAACTCAATTCTATGGGACATGATCGTTCTTCACTTTATCTCAGGTTCTTTACTGATTTACCAAAATTTTACCTAAATTTGTTGATTTTATTTTTTGTACAGATACAAAAAATTTAAAGATTTAAAATTGTCCTCTAAAAATTGGGTTTTTTTTATAATTGGACTTGAGGTGTTACTAAGCTCACTTCGATGTAGAAATTTAATTTTATGCACAACATTGCATAAAATTTTCTAAATATTATATTTTGAAACGTGTCTTATATGCAATGACGTATCCATTTTCTGTATTGTCAAATTTTATATTATATGTAGTTTTTCGTTGTACATATTTTATTAAAAGCATGCACATAAAAATTAATTGATTAACTTCGAGTCTTGTTTGATAGAGAGAATTTCAGACAAACCACTTTCGGTGGTTTGTCTTCTCGTTTATTTTTCAAACGAGTATCACACAAACCACCGAAAGTGGTTTGCCTTCTTATTTTTCCAAATGAGTGGGTCGCATGGAAGGACATCCACTCAAGGAGACTTCACTGATCCCTGCTCAAGCTCTTGTTTTAGTTTGAAGCCTGTCCAGTGAGAGACTCTGACGTCTGGACAAGAAACCTTTTGAAGCAGAATCAATTAATCAGGTAAAAGGTTCTGAAAATTTGCTTTCATGGAAATTTATTTCCAAAATGAATGATAATCATATTTTCTTCTAGTTGAATTATGCGTGATCTTATCGCAGTATGATCATGGAGACTGCCGGAGCTGCCTTTTATTAGCCTTGTTATCAGCCTTGTTATCAAGAATAAGCTACTGCTGGAACCTTGGAGAAAACAAGAACAAACTCATTGCAACAATCGAACGACTGGCTAGAAGAAAGGTCGATGTGCTGTCGAGAATAAGTTCCGAGCTTCTACCAAGGTAAGAAGTTGAAGATGGAAGCTCAACTTTGGTTGGAGACTGTGAAAAACATGAAGGAAGAGGCTAGAGATCTTGAAAATCAAGTTGCAGAGGGAGGATTAATGGAACGATCGAGCTGGGTAATTTTGCTAATGGGCTAGTGGTTGATGAGAACAATGTAAAAGATTCGGTTCCTTGGATTGCCTCATTACCCGTTCTGTTTTGGGTCCTTGCTCGTTGTGACATATAATGTGACCAGAATTCATAAGTTACTTCATTTTATTTGAGATTTTTTATGGTACATCAATGATATATTTTAGTTACAAATTGTTTAAAGCACGTGCACTTCTGCATAATTTTTTAAAACTGAATATAAGAAATATCAGTTTTTAAGACAATATATGTTTAATTATTGTTTTAATTAAAATACTAAATATAAAGTTTGATTCATATTAAGTTTAGTCAATTCATCCCAATAATACATCAATTTCAAGACTATATCAGCACAACCATTAGTTGCTGACCCAAGAATAAATTTTGACAGATTTTTTTTATTTTTGCATTTAGAGATATTTTGTGAGGAAAACTTTATTATGTATTATTATAATTTATTATTTTATATTTTATTTTATTCCACACAGTGTTATATTCATACATTATTTGATATTACTTATTAGACATAATTAGCTTATGTTTAATCAGGTAATTTATTTTAACTCTTACAACTAATTAAAATAATTTGGGGACGAATAGTTCTATGGTTATAGTGACATAATAAGTATTATTGTGACCTAACTTTCGCTAGGAAGAAAAACAATAGATGAACCACAAATAAGCAATTGTCACTTTTCAAAATATTATAAGTTGTCTCGTTCATATAAGATAATTAAAACATTATGTTACCCTCAATGTTCCTAAGTAGGTAACTACTAGATGATCATAATTCACTCCTAGACAACAAGATCAAAATATATGAACCTCATTCAATTGAAAGGGATCTAGGATGAGTAATTGGGTCCCTTTTTTTAAGTAGCCTTTGTCCTTTTTCATAGATAATTAGTATAATATTATCAACTTGCACAACATTATTTTTAAATTTAATTATCATAATTTTTTGGGAAAATGACAAATCAACCATCGTAGTTTATGATCAATGACAGGTCAACTATTGTGTTATATTTGCTAACAAGTTAACCACTAACGTATGAGAAATTGACGAATCCAACATTACACTCAAGTTAACCCAGGCAAAACTGGCTGGACACCGCAAACAAGTGCCTGGACGCCGCAAACAAGAGGCGTCCAGGCAAAGAAGCGCCTCCAGGCAAAGAAACATGCCTGGACGCCGCAAACCAGCGGCGTCTAGGCAAATAAGCAAGCCTGGACGCGCGGCATCTCTGGAGCTCTCTATTTGTCATGCATGACATTTTCGATCAATTGTGTTTCATGGTTACTTCGAATTCGTTATGTATATGTTTTACGAATACAATATTTTTATTGGTTTTTTGACCTCTGCACTTTCAAAGTAGCATAACTTTTGCTACGGATGTCGGAATTGGGCGCAGAAGGTATCAAATCGAAGCTCTCTCAGAGCTCTATAAATATCATTAGGCAAACCCCATGACCGCCTTTTTCAGCCCCAAAATCAATCGTTTAAGCCCTCAAATTTGCGATCAAACATTTGCTTAGTCTGGAAAAATGTTTGATCGCAAATTTGAGGGCTTAAACGATTGATTTTGGAGCTGAAAAAGGCTGTCATAGGGTTTAGCCAATGATATTTATAGAGCTCTGAGAGAGCTTCGATTTGATACCTTCTGCACCCAATTCCGACATCCGTAGCAAAAGTTATGCTACTTTGAAGGTGCAGAGGTAAAAAAACCAATAAAAACATTGCATTCGTAAACCATATACATAACGAATTCGAAGTAACCATGAAACACAATTGATCGAGAACGCCATGCATGACAAATAGAGAGCTCCAGAGACGCCGCGTGTCCAGGCAAAGAATTAGCTTGCGGCGTCCAGGCATGTTTGCCGCCCAGGCACTTGTTTGTGGTGTCCAGGCTGTTTTGTCTGGGTTAACTTGAGTGTGATGTTGGATTTGTCAATTTTTCATACGTTAGTGGTTAACTTGTTAGCAAATATACCACAGTGGTTGACTTGTCATTGACCAGAAACCACGATGGTTGATTTGTTATTTTCCCTAATTTTTTTTTGTAAGGAAACGTGTTGAAAAAATCATCCTAGTTCCCACCTGGAATTTGCTTGGCAATTTCCTGTACTTTAAACGTTGACTCTGTTAACTCCTTCCCAGTATTAAGCTCTTGTTTCAGTTTAGCCTATCCTGTGAGAGGCTCAGTCTGACGTTTGGACAAGAAGCCTTTTGAGGCAGAATCAAGTAATCAGGTAAAAGGTTCTGTAAATTTGCTTTCATGGGAATTTATTTCCAAAGAGAATGATAATCTTATTTTATTCGAGTTGAATTATGCGTGATCTTGTAGCAGTATGATCATGGAGACTGTCGGAGCTGCCATTTTATTAGCCTTGTTATCAGCCTTGTTATCAGCCTTGCTATCAAGAATAAGGTACT
The DNA here is from genome assembly GCA_022433065.1 of Begonia loranthoides. Classification (NCBI taxonomy): domain Eukaryota; kingdom Viridiplantae; phylum Streptophyta; class Magnoliopsida; order Cucurbitales; family Begoniaceae; genus Begonia; species Begonia loranthoides. The sequence goes on from CM039470.1 coordinate 42,139,439, forward strand.
GCTGGAACCTTGGAGAAAACAAGAACAAACTCATTGCAACAATCAATCGACTGGATAGCAGAAAGGTCGATGTGCTGTCGAGAAGAAGTTCCGAGCTTCTACCAGGTAAGAAGTTGAAGAGGGAAGCTCAACTTTGGCTGGAGAATGTGGAAAAGATGATGGAAGAGGCTAGAGATCTTGAAAATCAAGTTGCAGAGGGAGGAATAATGGAACGATCGAGATTAGGGAGAAGTCTGGGCGTGAAGATAGAAGAAGCTGAAAAATTATACGAGATGGGTCATTTTGCTGATGGGCTAATGGTTGATGAGAACACTGTAAATGCAGACCCGATGACGAAAATATATGGGGGTAAGAATTCCATTGTCGGCCAGGGAGGAATTGGAAACACGAGAATAAGAAACACGGGTTCCACTAACTTGACATTTGGACCTATTAAAATCTGATTCTCTTACCAGGAGAGATTGTTTCTCGGTTTGAACGATATTGGCTGAAATTGTTCTTTTTCATAAGAAATCTCTCTCTCTCTCTCTCTCTCTCTCTCTGTTCCTGAGAAAATTTTCCAGCACTTCTTCAAGGATTTCAGAACCTCTCCCAGAACCAGCCCCCACTGAGTCCAGTGAGTTCCACCCTGCATCAAGAAAACCATTTATCTTCATAGCATCAGCTTATGGTAAACTTAAAAAATAAGAAAATAGAAGCTCTAATTTTGTTTTTAAAAGCGATTTTTATTATGTACAAGAAATCAATTTTTGTAGTTAGATTTGAGGAAAGAAGTTTTCTTTTAGTAATACAGTCGACATTTCTCGTCAAAAAATTGAAAAAATGATCGAACTCTCGTTGAGGCAACTTCCAACACCATAGCGGAAAGCCAGTGAGCTTGAGATTTTTCAAGTTAAAATTTGTTATTGAGCGAAAAAATGTAACTATTTTACAAATTAGTGGTAACGGTCCAATTGACACCTGAGATGTTCAATCACTTGAGTTATATATCTTTAAGGGAGAACCTTGAAACCTAAACGTAGGTGTGCTTTGCCAAATTCCGTTAACAATCCGGTATCAGTTCTCTAACTCTATCTTTTACCGTTTATTACTATTGTGATTCATTTATATATTGCTGTGGTTTATAATTAGAGAATTTATAATCACATGAAAAAGTTTATAAACCTAAATTTATAATCCCAATTGTTATGCGATATGTTAGAGGCATAATATAATATCTGTCATTTAAAAAAAAAATTAATTGAGAGAGACGTTATTGAAAATGCCTCCTTGAGTTGTAATTGTCATCGCAAGAAATCAAGGATTTCTTTCTCGATTTCCCCCTTCCCTTTCTCCTTAAATGTCAGGTCCTCTAACTCTTTATCTCCATTGTAGCAAAGTTTCATTCCATTGGACAATGGTTTTTCAGCATTTTTGGGTGAAAATTTTGAGACTCTGTAAATTAGTCTTTGACGCCTTTGGTGAGCCATTTTCTTCTCCTCTCTATGATTTCAATTCTTTGATAAGGGTTTTGAACTCTTTGTTTCAAATTGTTAGTAGAAATCGTGTTGGTTTTGGAGGTTGAACATTGAGATTCCTCTATCACATCAAGGCTTCAACGATCAGAAAACTGTTGGACAAGGGTATACAAAATTATTATCTTTTATTTCTCTCTGCTAGTTGGTAATCTGAATTGGATGTCCATTGTTGATTTGAAAGCCCCAATTGATAAGTTTGGTGATTTTTTTGTCATGAAATTGGGTGAACAATGTTGAGGGGTGAATGACAGTTCATGGTGCTAGGAATGTCGAGCTATGGCATCAGTCACCTGATGTGCCCCAAGGTCCTGTCACCTGAGCCCGAGCCAAGGGTTCCTTTGATATCTAATATTTTTATTTATTTTATAGGTATTTCTTCTCTAGCTAACTTGGAGGAGAGTTTTTGGATCAATTAAACAAAGAGGAGTTGGTACATTTGGGCTAGTGGAGGTCTTACAATCACAGGAGAAAATTGTGGGTTTTCCTTTCCACCTAGAATCTGATCTCCGGATGTTCAAGTGCATTTTTGACAATCGAGATGATTACTTTTCAACTTTAGTCCTTCATATCAAATGTAGCCAACATTCAGAGCTTTCGAAAGAGATATTGAACGTCATATGTGGGTGTCGTTTGCTATGTCAAATGTCCCCTTTACAGAGACCAAAACCCAAACTCGAAATTATTGTTTTTTTGTTATTGTTAAGGGCTGTTTTGTCATTTTCTTTTTAGGGTATTTTTGTAAACATGTAATGTTCCATTAGAGAGGTATTTATCCTCTCTAATGAACCCCTTTTCGAGGGAGATGAGTTTTGATGAAACATAAACCCTAGCTTTCTCTTGTGGAAAGTGGTCCGCGACAATCTCCTTCATTGTCCGATCCTCCTCTTGCTTGAACTCGGTTCTCTTGAATGCTTCTTGGCCGAGTTGGAAGGGTTGCTGCTTCTTCCAATACTCCATTCTTGTGGAGCTTATTGTGGTGTGGAAGTAGGAGAAGTATTCAACCCCTTGGAGAGTGCTTCCTTAACCGGTCAAGCCAATTGAAGTCGCTCCTCTCACGTTAGGAGGTTTAGCGGACTCCTCGGTTGTTCTTTGCGTTTTCTTGTTTGTTCATCAAAGGGTTCTTGGTTATTCCTGCATATTTATCATATTATCAGATTCCCCTGTCTTCGAAAGGTGATCATATTGAAGGATATATGTTTAAAGTCTTTTTGTTGTGGATTTCTTGCTAGCCGTTAATTATGTTCTGGATATTTTACGGCATGGATCTGGTGATTGAGTCTGGATATTAGCAACTTGTTGACGTCCTTTTGAGCTGGTTTTCGACTAAGTTATTCTTTATGTTGTTGAGCTAAAATCCTCTAAAATTGGCGTCGTTTGGCCGTATGCATGTTGAAAACTATCCAATTATTTTTCTATTGACGGATTTGTTCTGGGCAGAACCCTAAAATTGGTGTTGTACTGTTATTGCCATAACTGGAGGTTCTGAAGAGCAATAGAGCTAAATTTTTTATATGATTCTTGTGAGCTTACTGTCATTGACTCCTCCAAAATTCAGCTCTTAATAGTTCTTGGTTGGAGAGTTATTATTGATTGAAGCGAGTTTGGTCAGAATGTTTCAGAATCTGTTTAGCTGATTCGACTAGGTGCTCTCCTTGCAACTTGGAGCACATCATCACCTCGGCCAACGAGATGGACGACCGAGACTTCCAGTCTCGACCAGGGATGACATTGACGATGTCATCTCATCCAGATTCCTTTTGCAAAGATGTAGCGATGAGTTGAACCGGTCTTGTGTGGGGTGTGAACCGTCCTAGTTTCGGTCATAATTCCAAGGTCCCTTTGAACCTTTTTTTGGGACAAATTGTCGAACCCTGGTCTAGCCTTGAGTGGACCAAAAAACCAAATCTTGTTTGGGCCTTATTTGCAACGTTTGGGTATTTCTCAATTAATTTGTATTGAATTTTAAATGATAATTAAAAATATTTAGATATTAAAAATTTGACCAAAAATTAATATCTTTATTTTTGGATAAGTAATCTACATTAATTAAAAATATGTGAACAATTGAATTTGGATTTTTGGGCTTTAATCACTAAAATTCCATTTTGATGTAAAAATTTATTTTTATATACTACATTGCATAAATTCTATAAAATAAATATTTTTAGATGTTCCCATATATAAAGGACGTGACCATTTTAATTTCATCAAGATTTTAAATTATATCTAAATTTTCACTACACATGTTTCAATTAAACATACTCATTAAAATTTCTAGATCAACTTCATCATGTGAATCGAGTTCGATCAACCCAATTTGAGGTATATTTTATTTTATGCACTTTCGACAGTTGAAAGATGTGTTTACTTGTTGTTACTTATAGTAATGAGATAATTGTATGTGTTGTATCCCTGATCGCAAAACCTTAAATTTAGTCAGAGTGTTTTATGTGGCTTTTGCGATCGTTGAACATCGTTTTTATTTTGTTAAATACTTATGATATAGTCTGTTCGGAGTGGGTGACTTCATTTTCACTGAGTTTTTTTTATTTAATACGATAAGAGTCTATTTTAATTATGTACTACATATTAGTGAATTGTTTTAAACACATATTCTTTTCTACAAATCTTCTAAAATGAATGTATAAAATCCAAAATTTAAATTCATGCATGTTTAAACATTATTTTTATTGAATTTATTAAAATATAATCACTATTGAGTTTAGTCAACTCATCCTAAAGACAACTTTAAGAATTTTAACAACTAAATTTTGAATTGCTGAGTCAGGATTAGATCCCGTAGAGTTTTATTTTACTTTCAGCATTTTATTATTCTTCATTTGAGAGATATTTTGTGAAGTACTCTATTATGGACAATGGTATCCCTTATTTTTCATTCCTACACAACTACTTTATTGGATTATATTATTTCACTATATGATATAGCTTATTAGACCTATTTAATCCATATTTATTGGCCTTGGCTTGTAATAATTCATTATAAGTCATTCACTGTTAATTAATAAATTTAAGTGAAATAGGTCATGTCATTCGGTTCTTGGGGTCATTATCCATTCTGTCACTGGTCCTTTGTTGGTCGTGACATATAATGTGACCAAAATCCATAAGTGACTTCATTTTCTTTGAGATTTTATATGGTACATCAATGATATATTTTAGTTACATATCACATTATAGTGAATTGTTTGAAGCACGTGCACTTTTGCACAATTTTCTAAAAATGAATATAAGCAATATAAGTTTTTTAGACAATGTATGTTTAATTATTGTTTTAATTAAAATACTAAATATAAAATTTAATCCATATTAAGTTTAGTGAACTCATTCCAATAATACCTCATTTTCAAGACTCTATCTGCACAACCATTAGTTGTTGACCCAAGATTAAATTACGACGGATTTTTTTTACTCCTGCATTTTTAATAAATTTCTTTAAAAAATATTTTATCAAGTAAACTTTGCTATGGATTACTATAATTTATTATTTTATATTTTATTTTATTCCACACAAATACTTTTGAGTTATATTGTTACATTATTTGATATTATTTTATTAGAGCTATTTAGCCTGTGTTTAATTGACTTTTAAATAATTTATTTAAACTCTCAAGGATAATTTAAATAATTAAGGAAAAGATTAAGAAGATTTGCGAATAGTCACCTTTCAAAATGTTACAAGTTGTCTCGTTAATACAAGATAATTAAAACATTATGTTACCCACAATGTTCTTAGACAACAAGATCAAAATATATGAACCTCATTCAATGGAAAGGGATCTAGGATGAGTAATTGGGCCCCTTTTTTAAGTAGCCTTTGTCCTTTTTCTTAGATAATTAGTATAATATTATCAACTTTGCACAATATTATTTTTAAATATAATTATCATAATTTTTTTTATAAGGAGACGTGTTGAAAAAATCCATCCTAGTTCCCATCTGGAATTTGCTTGGCAATTTCCTGTACTTTAAACGTTGACTTTGTCAACTCCTTCTCCATTAATAAGCTCTTGTTTCAATTTGAAGCCTGTCCTGTGAGAGGCTCAGTCTGACGTTTGGACAAGAAGCCTTTTGAGGCAGAATCAAGTAATCAGGTAAAAAGTTCTGTAAATTTGTTTTCATGGGAATTTATTTCCAAACTGAATGATAATCCTATTTTATTCGAGTTGAATTATGCGTGATCTTGGGAGACTGCAGGAGCTGGAGAAAACAAGATCAAACTCGTTGCAACAATTGAACGACTGGATAGCAGAAAGGTGGGTGTGATGTCGAGAATAAGTTCCGAGCTTCGACCGGTGAAGAAGTTGAAGATGGAAGATCAACTTTTGCTGGAGAATGTGGAAAAGAAGAAGGAAGAGGCTAGAGATCCTGAAAATCAAGTTGCAGAGGGAGGAATAATGGAACGATCGAGCTTAGGGAGAAGTCTGTGCTTGAAAAAAGAAGAACCTGCAATATTAAACAAGCTGGTTAATTTTTCTGATGGGCCAGTGGCTGATGACACGCCATGTGAGAACACTGGAAATGCAGACCTGTCTGAGAAAACCCAAAGGAAGAAGAAGATGAAGAAGAAGAAGACGACGACGAGGAAAAAAAATGAGGGTAAGAATACCGTTATCGGCCAGGGAGGAGTTGGAAAGACGACAATAACAAACACGGGTTCCACTACCACCATGACATTTGGAAATATTCGCATCTGATTCTCTTACCAGGAGAGATTATTTCTGGGTTTGAAAGTTGTTGGCTGAAATTGTTCTTATTCGTAAGAAATCTCTCTCTCTCTCTCTCTCTCTCTCTCTCTCTCTCTCTCTGTGTTCCGGATAAATTTTTCCAGAACGTCAACAAGGATTTCAGGACCTCTCGCAGAAGCAGCCCCCACTGAGTCCAGTGAGTTCCACCCCTGCGTCATGAAAACCATTCGCCTCTAGAGCATCAGTTTGTGGTTAAACACTTGAAAACAAAAAAGATAAGAGCTTTAAATGTACAAGAAATCAACTTTTGCAGTTAGATTCCTGAAAAAGAGATTTCTTTTAGTAATGTTGTCGTCTTTCCGCCGGAAAAAAGAGCCTGAAACTATCTCCTGTAGAAATTTACAGGAGAGTTCACTTGTACTTCCATGGATGAATGTTCCGTCAGCAAAAATCACCTGCATCAAGAAGAGACGATAAATCAGCTTAAAAAACAACAAAATTAACAGATTCGAACAGGATTATGATTCAACTCATCAAGCATAAGCTGAATATCGACCGGAGTTGAGCCACAATCTACGCCTAAACCAGGGGCGGAGAAGCGAGCTGCAACCACTGCCCCATAAAATATAAAATAAGATTTAATTTACTCTATCACAATTAAAAATTATGTCATTCTTCTGCAAAAAAAAGATTTTTTTATTTTTTATTTTTGGAAACTCCTCCCCATAAAAAAACATTATGCTCATCATCCCTCGTCAAAGTCTCTCTCTTAATGGAAATCACATAAAGTTCTTGAGGCAATTTCCACCACTATATCGAAAGGGTGAGATTGCGGAGAGTTGAAACCCTTTTTAACTCAGTAATATTGAATTGTTAGTTAAAATCCTATTTTTATACCAAAATTTTCAAGGCAAAAATTAAGTCATTGGTGCGAGTTCGACGTGGAAAAGTAACGATTTCTACGTTGATCAGAACTTTCATGATCGTCAAAATGTTGGATGAATCCAACACTTCGGTGAATACTGTTGAGAATGTCGTGACTCAGTTAATGTTGAGTCACTAAAGGGGAGAGCCTTTGAGCTCGATGGATTGTGCGATGGATCGAGTGACAAAGCTTCGAAAGCACTTGTGATGCATGAGTTGCTCCAGGGTTCTCTCTCTAGCCGCGACTGACAAACACCCATGGGCCATTATCGGGACTTGCGATCCAAACATTATGGCCACGTTCTAGGCCTTGTGTGGGGCATAAAACTTGTCTCTTATTGGGCCACTGACAAGTTAATTTTGGGTCTACTTTACACTTGTTTTGAGCACAATTTAAGAGATTTCTATTCAAATTAATTAGGTATTATTTTAAAGTAAAAAAATTAGAAACTTAATATACTAATTATTTACCTAAAATTTGTTAATTTTATTTTTGGATAAACACAAAAAAATTTAAAGATTTAAAATTGTGACCTCCAAAAATTGGGTTTTTTTAGATAATTGGACTTATATTGGTAGTAAATTCACTTCGAGGTAGAGATTTAATTTTATGCACAATATTGCATAAATTTTTCTAAAAATAATATTTTGAGACATATTTTATATAAAATGACGTATCAATTTTCAATTTTGTCAAATTTTATATTATATGTAGTTTTTCGTTGTACATATTTTATTAAACCATCCATATAAAAATTACTAGATTAACTTGATCATGTGAATTGAGTTCGATCGACTCGATTTGGAATTCTATTTTATTTTACGCACATTCGACCATAGGAGGATGTATTTATTCGTTGTTAAGTAGAGTAATGAGACATCTGTATATGTCGTGCCCCTGAGTGAAAAATCATAAACCTGATTGGGGCCTTTATTCGCGACTGTCAAGCATCATTGTTGTTAGATAATATGTCAATGACATGGTATGCCTAGAGTCCGCGATGAGCTCTATTTTCACTGAATTTTATGTGGTACAACAATATTCTATTTTCATTTATCATATTATATTGAGTTTTTTAAACACGTTACCTTCTATACAATTTTCTAAAAATGAATTTGAGGAATATGAATTTTAAAATTATGCATATTTAATCATTATTTTAATTCAAATGCTAAATATAAAATTTAATCTCTATTGGGTGTATTCAATTTATCCTAATCACACCCCCTTTTCAGAACTCTATCACTAGAGTACTATAAGTTGCCGACCTAAGATTAAATTTCACTGTATATATATATATTCTAAATGTTTTGTTGGGTAGAATTTGTTACGATGACTTCTGTTGCTCATTAAGATATTTCTTGGACTCTTTTTCTACACGTCAAGTCCGTCAATGTTTCCTTTCGAGTTCCGACCCGGAAAATGCTTGGCAATTTACCTGGAATATGCTTGACTATATTCGTTGACTTCACCAATCCCTTCTCCATTTTTAAGATCTTGTTTCAGTTTGAAGCCTATCCTGTGAGAGGCTCTGACGTTTGGACAAGAAACCTTTTGAAGCAGAATCAAGTAATGAGGTAAAAGGTTCTGTAAATTTGCATTCATGGAAATTTATTTCTAAAATGAATGATAATCTCATTTTCTTCTAGTTGAATTATGCGTGATCTTGTAGCAGTACGATCATGGCGACTGCCGGAGCTACCTTGTTATCAGGGATAAGCAACTACAGGAACCTTGGAGAAAACAAGAACAAACTCATTGCAACAATTGAACGACTGAATAGCAGAAAGGCCGATGTGCTGTCGAGAATAAGTTCCGAGCTTCGATCAGGAAAGACATTGAAGATGGAAGCTCAACTTTGGCTGGAGAACTTGGAAAAGAAGAAGGAAGAGGCTAGAGGTCTTGAAAATCAAGTTGCAGAGGGAGGAATAATGGAGCGATCGAGGTTAGGGAGGAGTCTGTGCGTGAAAATAGAAGAAGCTGAAAAATTATACGAAATGGGTAATTTTGCTGATGGGCTAGTGGTTGATGAGACGCCATGTGAGAACACTGGAAATGCAGACCCGGCTGAGAAAACCCAAAGGAAGAAGAAAAAGAAGAAGATGAAGAAAAATAATGAGGGTAAGAGTTCCATTATCGGCCAGGGAGGAATTGGAAAGGTGAGAATAAGAAACAAGGATAAAACTAACTTGACATTTGGAAATATTAAAATTTGATTCTCTTACCAGGAGAGATTGTTTCTGGGTTTGAAAGATATTGGCTGAAATTGTTTCTTAATACTGGAAATATTAAGAAATCTCTCTCTCTCTCTCTCTCTCTCTCTCTCTCTCTCTCTCTCTCTCTCTCTCTCTCTCTCCCTCTCTCCCTGACAAATTTTTCCAGCACTTCTACAAGGATTTCAGGACCTCTCCCAGAACCAGCCCCCACTGAGTCCAGTGAGTTCCACCCTGCAGACCATCAGTTTATGGTTAAAGACTTAAAAACAAAAAAGATAGAAGCTCTAAATGCAGAAGAAATCAATTTTTGTAGTTAGATTCATGAAAAGGAGATTTCTTTTAGTAATATAGTCGAAATATCTTGTCAAAAAATCAAAAAATTGATCGTGCTCGCCTGAAAAAAGCACATGAAACTATCGCATACCTAACAAAAGACGGCAAATGGCTCTCTCAGGGCTCCGTCGCAGGAGAGTTGAAGGAAAAATCAGAAGTAGAAAATAAGAAGAATGAATTTTGATGAGAAACTTCAATCTCTATTTTAGATTGATTCTAATGTTTCTTGATTTTTCTTCTACAAAACATTCTCTTGTAGAGAGTTTTTCATCTTCTAATACATAAAAATATGATAAGCGTTCTAGGAATATGAAACATTTTCTAGGAAATAACATCACAAAAAGTAACATCACATCAAACAAAAATTTTTTTTTTTAATACTCCTCCTCGATGTAATTTTCGGTGACACCAAGTTGTGATCTAAGAATCTGAAACTTGTCTCGAGAGAGTGCTTTAGTAAAAATATCAGCAAGTTAATCTTCTGATTTGCAAAACTTCAGAGCAATCTCGCCTCTTGATTCAACCTCATGAAAAAGATGATATTTGATTCCAATATGTTTGGTTCTGCAATGTTGGACATGATTTTTAGCAATTGGTATGGCAGATTAATTATCGCAAAAGATTTTGATAGGCTCTATTTGTTTTTCTCCCATATATTCAAGTATTCTTTTCAACCACATGACTTGATTTGCACAACCAGCAGCTGCTACATACTCTGCTTCAGCTGTTGATTGCGCCACATTGTTTTGCTTTTTCGAACTCCAAGAAAACATAGCAGAACCTAAGCTGAAGCAATAACTGGAAGTACTTCTCAAATCATCACAAGAACCTGCCCAATCACTATCAGTAAATCCGACAAGTTTCACATAAGATGTTTTCTTATACCACATACCAAAATCGATAGTTCCCTGCCAGTAACTCAGTATTCTTTTGGCTGTACCAAAATGAATTTGGCTTGGACTTTGCATAAATCTTGAGAGTAAACTAGTAGCATACAAGATGTCAGGTCCTGTATTGCACAAATACAACAAACTTCCCACAAGACTTCTGTAGATAGATGCATCCATTTTCTTTTCTCCATCATCCTTTTGCAATTTCTCATTTGGAATTAATGGAGTTGCCACTGATTTTCAGCCTGACATATTGAACCTTTTCAAGAGATCTTCAGTGTATTTCTTTTGAGAACAAAATATTCCACCAGCTTCTTGACTAACTTCAATGCGAAGGAAATAAATTTCCCAAGTCAGTCATCTCAAAGCTTGCCATCATCTCGTTTTTGAATTTTTTGATCATATTGGCATTACCTCCAGTAAAAACCAAATCATCTACATAGAGAGATACGATGATAAAATCATTATAATTTTGAGACTTGATGTATAATGTAGGCTCGCTTTGGCTCCTCCTAAAACCTTGCTCAATAAAATATTGATCTATTCTCCCATACCAAGCCCTTGATGCTTGTTTTAATCCATACAATGCCTTGTTCAGTTTATAAACTTTGCATTCATCTTTTTTAAATCCCTCTGGTTGATCGACAAATACCTCTTCTTCCAACACTCCATTTAGAAATGCTGACTTCACATCTAATTGCAAAATCTTCGAACCATTTTGAGCAGCGAGAGAGACTAAAGCTCTAATGGTATCCATTCTTGCAACTGGAGCAAAGGTTTTATTATAATCTATTCCATGTCGTTGTGCATATCCCTTTGCAACCAATCTTGCTTTATGCTTCAAAATAGAGCCATATGGATTTAACTTAGTTTTGTAAATCCATTTTAATCCAATGACTTCTTTATTTGCAGGCAAAGTAGCCAACTCCCAAGTGTTATTTTTTTCTATCATTCTGATTTCTTCGTTCATTGCTTTCTGCCAAACTTCCTCTTTTGAAGCTGTTGCATAACTATTTGGCTCAAGTGTTGCATAATTACAATGCTCATAGACTTCACTAAGAAGTCTTGTTTTTCGTACCGAGGATTCATGGGTTGACTCCTCTTCATTTTCTTCATCAACCAATCGAGAGATGAGGGAGTTTCTGGTTGAATATGTTGATTTCCTTCAACTTCTTATTCAACTTCCTCTTCAATGAATGACTCAATTGATACTTCAGCACCTTGTTGAAATACTTTCTCTGCATTCCAATCCCAAGATGCATTCTCATTGAATTTTACATCTCTGCTCACAACCAGTTTTCTTGTCTTCAAATTGAAAATTCAAAAACCTTTTGAAACATTGTTATATTCAACAAATATTCCCTTTTCAGTCTTCTCTTCAAGTTTGGCTCTCTTTTGAGGTGGAACATGAATATAACAAATGCATCCAAAAGCCTTTAAAAAACTTGCAGAGGGTTTAAATCCATACCAAGCTTCGAAAGAAGTTTTGTTTTCAACTGCTTTTGCAAGCAAACGATTGAGCCAGAACACAGCAATATTCATTGCCTCACCCCAAAATTCTTGAGGCATTTTTTTCTCGAGCAACATGCATCTCGCCATTTCCATGACAGTTCTGTTCTTTCTTTTAGAGACTCCATTTTGTTGTAGAGAAAAAGCGACAGAAAGTTGATGTTCAATTCCCTCAGCATCACTAAAATTTTCAAACTCCTTGGAATTATATTCAGTCCCCTGATCCCTTCTTAAACACTTAATTTTGTAATCAGACTAATTTTCAAAAAAACATTTGAATTTCTTGAAGATATCAAAAACTTCAGATTTTGCATATAGAAAATAGACCCAAATCATTCTTGTAAAATCATCAATAAAGAGAATAAAATACCTGCTTTGATTGCAAGTTGGAGTCTTCATTGGTCCACACACATCCGTATGAACGAGTTGTAATTTTTCTATAGCTCGCCAATCACTTTTTGAAGGAAATGATAATTTGTTTTGCTTTCCAACCATACACCCTTCACATACTTGAAATTCTTTCTCTAGAAGAGAAAAATCTTTCATTATCTCTTTTTGATGTAAAAGTCTCAAATAATTAAAATTATAATGCCCAAATCTTTGATGCCATAACATAGACTCATCCACCATTGCAACCATAGCTTTAGTATAGCTCCATTGAATAGAGAAATTTCTGCTTTTTCCCATTTTTACTTAAAATAATTCCAATTTGTTATCGGAATCATATATTTTACAGAAATCATTATCAAAGCACAAAGAATAACCATTTTCCATCATCTGTCCAACACTCAACAAATTTTGATCAAGCGAAGGAACAAGTAACACATTTTTAATAAATTTGATACCTTTAGTTGTTGAGATTGCTACTGTGCCTTTTCCTTTAGATTCAACAAATTCTCAATTTCCCATCTTAATTCTAACTTTAATAGAAGTGTCAAGTTCAGTGAAAATTGATTCATCAGATGCCATATGGTTGCCACAACCACTGTAAACGGACTAAAAAACCCCAAGAATTGAGGATAAAGCTATGAGCTTGTCGGTGTAAAGAAAGCAGCAGTACGACTGAAGTTATGGGCTTTGAAATTATCGTTCAGGACCGAGTGCTTACCTCTGGAACAAAAATGGTGTCCCCGAAATGATTGCCACCATTAATGGCGTGTCAAACTCGAGAGTCCATGCGAAGAGTAGCAACGGGTCTAGAACTTATAACTGAAGACATAGAGTAAGAAGGAAAGGCGCAGGATAAACCCCACATTTTCTGGAGCAACCGAACCAGAGAGGGAAGAGAAAACCCGCACTTGAAGAATTGCAAATGCTGAGGGATGATGAAGCCTTGAAAAGCTTTGATTTTTGGCCCACTCGCAAGCTTTTATTGGGCTATATGATGAAACTATCACTCTTCCAAGATTAGATTTTTACAAGATAGTTGTTGAATAGGTCTATTTTGCACCCTCTCAAATCAAATATTATACTAACATCTTGTTTCATTTGCATCCATCTGTGCCTAATCTTTGTTAATGCTAGAGTTGATTTGGCGATTTTGAATATGAACAAACCCTTCACGAATTTTCCTATCAACAGATAGTAGACGTTAATAATGCTTAAAACCTAGAATTCTATAATGTTTTTCTCCCTTACCCGAATCATGTGTTCTTGCCAAATCATTGGGGACGATCAATTCAATGGTACACTAGTAAACCATAAAATTGACCACTTGTAAACTATCTCAAATGTACAAACTAATGAGGGTGGACAAAAAATCTACATCCAATTGGGTACAAAATGCTATAGAATTCAGTTGTTCAGACAAAATATTATGGCCATGTGGGCCCATGATTTCGGCCACAGCCTATCTGTGTAGTAGAAATGCTAGAAATCAAGTTGTTACCAATATTTCCTACAGCACTATGTCCCATTAAATTCAAGCCAAATTCTTTTATTAGAGAAGATAATCTATTTCTATCTTCTATCTTCTCCTTCCCGCAGTTGCATTTAATTTACTTGCTCTCTGGATATAAAACCATAAATATGAGAATTCGGCTTCTCCTTAAAACTTTTGTCTCCATTTTCAAGAGTCATTCTCATAATCCCAATCGCTTTCGGGTCGTCGGATGAAGGATTGAACACAATTGACAACTTCGCGAATGCTAGATTAGGCATTTTGAAAGGATCTCCAAGCACATCATGAATCGGGGAGATGTTTTGCATAAGGAATCTTCTTCATGTATTCTTCTTCTTCTCTTGTTTTTGGTTCCTGTTCTTTAGACAATCTAAAATGATTAGCAAGAGTAGATAAGACCGGTTTTAAATTAGAAAAATCAAACTTGTGTAACACACGTTTTAAGTAGTTTCCTTGAGTTAAACAAAGAGTCTTTAATTCTCGATTTCTCAGTATATCAATACCCAAGATTTTCTTTGCATTTCCAAGCTGTTTCATGTCAAATACCTTCCTCAATTCTTGCTTTAATTTGCAAATTTCAGATTTATCTATCCCTACTATCAGACTATCATCTGCATATAACAAGACAAAAATTCTATTTTCTTTACAGTTTCTAAAATAAACACAAATATTAAATTTGTTTCTCATAAACCCAACACCAATAACGAATTCATCAAATTTTTTATTTTACTGTCTAGATAATTGTTTCAATCCATATATCGATTTTTTTTTTACAAACAAACCTTATTTTGATCTGTTACCTCAAACCCTTCTGGTTGAGACATTAAAATAGACTTCTGTAAATCTCCGTGAAGAAAGGTCGTCTTCACATCCATCTATTCAAGTTCAAGATCTTGCAAAGCAACCTTTGACAATAAAACTCGAATAGATGTTAGTTTAACAACAGGTGAAAAAATTTCTGTAAAATCAATATCTTTATTTTGGGCAAAACCTTTTGCTACTAACCTGGCCTTGTACCAGGGTTTTTCAATCCCTGTTATACCTTCTTTTAGCTTGAAAATCCATTTAGAATCAATTACTTTATGTTGTCCATAATTTTCAACTAATTTCCAAGTGTTATTTTTAATCAGATAATCCATCTCTTCTTTCATAGCTGCCATCCACAGATCCTTGCATCTCTGGATAATACTTCAAAAAAAGAAAAAGGTTATGCACTTTCCAAACCTAAAGCAACATGTAGAGCATAAGCTATGATATCTGCATACCTCAATCTCTGAGTTGGTTTAATAACCCTCCTAAACCAATCTTGGGTTAATTGATAGTCCATAGTATCATCTTCAGTAGTAGATTCAATACTAACAGTTTGCTGATTTTCTAAAAAATGAACAGAGTCTTCAACATCCTCTTCAGACTCATTGCTTTCAAGCTCCACCTCAATAGAAGAACTATCTTTCAATCCAGGAGATGTATCCACAATTGGTTTCAAAAGAAAATGTTGGTCATTGAATGCAACATCACGACTGATGATAATTTTTCTTTGATTTGGTTCAATGGACCAAAGTCTATATCCTTTGACCACTTCTGGATATCCCAAAAAAAAGACACTTTATTGCTCTAGGCTTTAGTTTTCCTTGTTTCACGTGTGCATAGGCAGCACACCCAAAAATCTTTAATCTTTTATAATCTGCAGCATATCCATTCCAAGCTTCAAAAGGTGTCTTGAATTTTAAAGCAACTGAAGGACACAAATTTATCAAATAAACTGTTGTTTTTACAGCTTCTGTTTAAAACGTCCTTGGAAGTCCAACAGTTAGAAGCATACATCTAACCCTTTCCAAAATAGTTCTATTCATTTGCTCAGCAAATCCATTTTGCTAAAGAGTGTAGCTGATGGTATGATGTCGCATAATCCCTTCTTCACAGCAGAATTTGTTAAACTTCTCATAACAGAATTCCATTCCATTTTCTGTTCTTAATTTCTTAATTTTTCTTTCTGTTTGTTTTTCTGCAATGATTTTCCAAGCCTTGAAAATCTCAAATACTTGATCCTTTGATTTCATACAAAAAACTCATGTTCTTTTTGAAAAATCATCAATAATTGTAACAAAATAAGTAGCACCTCCTTTTGAGGAAACCTTTTCTGGCCCCAAATATCAGAATGAACATAATCTAATATCCCCTGTGAACTTTGAGTAGAAGTGGCAAACTTTATTCTCTTGCTTTTTCCAAGGACACAATTCTCACAAAGTGACAGCTTGGATATCTTAACTTTTCCAAAATTGTTCTACTTTTGCAATTCCAGAAAACCATGTTCACTAACATGGCCGAGCCTCTTGTGCCATAATTCGGTACTGTCAAGTTTTCCTTCAGTGACAGTACCGACATTACCAGCAACAGTGTGACCTTCAAGCACGTATAAGCCATTATGCAATTTTTCCTTCATCACTATTAAAATTCCCTTGGATATTTTCAATATCTCTGCCTCAATTCTAACTGCACAACTAATAGAATCCAACATCTCAATTGACAGAAGGTTTCTTTTTAACTGAGGCACATATCAAACATTCTGAACAAGTCTTATGCAGCCATCACGCATTTTGAGCTGCACTGTCTCTTCACCCTCAACCTGGCAGGATTTATTATCACCCAATAAAACTTTTCCTCCCATCGTTTTGTGATAATTCATTATTTATTCCTTTCTTGGAGTCATGTGTAAGGAACATCCAGAATCGAGGATCCACTGTTCTCTCGATTCCAATTCAAAAGCCACTAGAACATCGGAGAATTCATACTCTTCTGAAACCACCGAAGCATCCCCATTTTCTGCATTCTTTTCTGCCAACTTCCTTTTTCTTTCATAACAGTCTTTCTTGAAGTATCATTCCTTATGGCAGAAGAAACACTTCCTTGCTTTTGACTTAGACATTGTCTTGCTCTTTGTTCTTTGTTGTCCCTTTGTTGAGGTCTTCCTCTGACCATTAAACCTTCACCTTCAGAGGAATCCTTTCCATCAAATTTTCTTTGAAGTTCCTTAGAGTTCAATATAACCTTAACCTCTGTCATTGTTAAAGTTTCTTTTCCATATAACATAGTGTCAACAAAGTGTTCATAAATCTTCGGTAGAAAACTTAGAATTATAATAGCTTGGTCTTCCCCTGCAATTTTTATCCATATATTGTTGAAATCCAGAATTATTCTGTTGAAGTCATCTAAGTGTCTCCTTATCTCCTTAGATTCTTCCATTGCTAAGGTGTATAATCTATTTTTCAAATAAAGCCTATTAGCCAGTGAACATTTCATGTATAAAGCCTTTAATTTTCGCCAAACGATAAGAGCAGACAATTCCTCAGTTACCTCTCTTAAGACTTCATCCCCAAGACTGAGCAAAATAGCACTGTGAGCCTTGGATTCCAAATCTTCAGCCTTTGATTTATTATTGTCTTGCCGATTCATCAATGGCTTGAGCAAGTCCCTGGTGCACAAGAAGGGCCTTCATTTTGATGCGCCAGAGACTGAAATCGTTATCCCCCGTAAATTTGTCGCCCTCAAACTCCACCATTCAAAATTTCTTGAATTTCCGACTTATAAACCCACCGATCTAAAGGTCGCGTGTTCCATCCACGCTCACCGCACCAATTGTTGGTGATTTACAACACAGAACAAACGATTTCTAGCAGAGAAAACTAAAACACAAAACATGCATAAAAGAAGAACACCAGATTTAACGTGGTTCGGATAATGTATCCTACATCCACGGACCAAGACTAACGTACCTTTGATTACCGATCAAGAAACAAAACAGAATTCATCCAAGAAATTACAGACTCCAAAAATCAAAAACAAAGAAAACCTCTTCTAACTCTAACTCTTCTTTGCACCTCCTTTCTCTCTCCCCGAAGACTTCTATATGAAAAACTAAGACAAAGTATTAATCATGATCACCCTAACCCCTTAATTAAACATGAAGCCAGTTGTACTCCCTTAACCAAGAAGCACACCTAAATAATTTGAGTATGGCACATGACTCACGTGCACTCATTTAACTAACCAAACATTACACTTACCAAGAGAGATTGTTTCAAACCACATTACCCACCTTCCCTCCCCCACCCATCCCATCAAGAAAACCATTCACCTCCGGGGCATCAGTTTATGGTTAAAAACTTTAAAACAAAAAAGATAGAAGCTCTAAATGTAGAAGAAATCAATTTTTGTAGTTAGATTCCTAACAGGGAAATTTCTTTTAGTAATACAGTCGACTTTTCTCGTCAAAAAATAAAAAAAAAATGATCAAACTCGCCCAAACAAGGTGCATGAAACTATTGTGTAGCTGACAAAAGACGGCAAATGGCTCTCTCAGGGTCCGTCACAGGAGAGTTCACTTGTACTTCCATCGATGAACGTTCCGTCAGCAAAAAATCACCTGCATCAAGAAGAGACGATAAATCAGCTTTGGAAAAACAAAACAAAATTAACAGATTCAAACAGAATCATGATTCATTTCATTACGCATAAGCCTAAGATTCAACTACAGGCCAAAAATTCAACTACTTTGAGAGGGTAAAGCAAAATAGTTTTCTTCAAAAAGGTGTACTCTTTTCTCGCAAAATCGAAACCGGAAAACAAGGCTGACCTCACAGAAAGTGAACTGGTTTAGTGAACGAACCTCTGGGCGAACTTCTTTGGCTGGCCTCACAGAAAGCGAGCAAGCTCTGTCTACTTCTAAGCTCTACTGCCTAGTGCCTGACAGCATATTACATTTCACAATACATTCTTATTCTTTTGTACTCTATTCATTTTCCAATGAAGAAACTATGCCAACAAGAAGCAAAAGTGAAAGTCAATTGCCTCGCTAAAACATAAATATGCTGTGAGACATATTTGCACCTTAAACTATGTAGAATCAATTATAAATTAGACCTTAAACTATTTCAACTATCAAGTGTTTGTACCTTTTCGTCATGACAATGTCTAAATAGCTGACATCTCAAATACGGAAGTTTCATTTGTGCAAAAACAAATAGTTTAAAATCTAATTTGTAAATGATGTTAAATGTTATAATATAAATTGCACTTTACATGTTTTTAGAGACTGATGTGTACTGTATCATAGCGCGGTATATGGGGTAGTGGCTGCACTTTATACCCCCAAGATGCAATTACCTCGGCGACTAGAAAAGTGCCCTCATCCTATAAAGGAAGAATTAAGTTATTTAAGCCCAATTATTAGAAAACAAAACCTTGAAAATGAACTGAAAAATGGAGAATCAAAAGTACCTTTAATGCCCCTCCAACCATTTGAGGTGAACGAAATAACCCTCGGAATATCGAATGCATTGCATCACCCGAAGTTGAGACACAATCTAAGCCTAAACTAGGGGCAGACAACCAGGCTGCAGCCGCCCTAACCCATCTGTCTCGTCCGGCGAAATATCCACCGCAAGGAGCAATTGTTCCACCAGGGTCACCCAACCTGCCTTTAATAGTAACGTTATAAATTACCACTAATTTTTTTCATTAGTTCAAACGGTTAGATTGAAGTTAATTTAATTATTTCTACATATTTTTCCCTCGCGCAGTTTTAAGTGAGATTAAAGTAACACACGATAATAAAATTGGGGATGAACCGACGAAACAAAAATTTGAAATCAAAATTTGTTATATGATACCATAAAAAATTATCACTAATATCGTAATCGTTGACATAACGCTCCTTCAACTACCGACAAGTAGTGACAAACAATATAAACCACGTGAGAGAGACCGTTATGATATAATATGAATGATTGAATTAACTTCAACCCAACATTTAAACGTTTTTGAATAAGTGGTAAATAAACATAACACTCTTCTTAAACGAGATGAACGGAATAAAAAGAGAAGTCACCTACCACCATTGGAGGTAATTCACCATAGCAATTATCCACCATCACCTTCCAGTCTGGATTCTGAACCTGCATACGTTAATGCGGTTGCGCAAAGATTAAAGATTCTAGGTCCACTTGATTATAGAAGTTGTTTCTTCCCAAGAAGGAAAGAATTATGTAAAAGGGATAAGCTCAAAAATGTGTAGATGGATTAGCCCAATCCAAATAGAAACACTAAACTTATAGTTAAAATCCTTATGGTTGCATTCCAAATGCTACCTTGATAAGCTTATTGCCCTTCCTATTTCGTCTACGCTTAAACTTCTCCACCATGAATATCCGCAAGACCTCTGTATGAGAGCACATTTGGTCTCTGATTTCACAGCATTTTTAAGTGCTTCCCAGTTAAGTCCACCATCCTCTGAAAGCTAAAAAAATACTACTTTGAGAAAAACTTGATCAATCAAAAAACTTCAGTTTTGCAAGCAATAGGACTGATGAGTTGGTTTTATACTAAGGAATTAAGTATTTTCAATCGGGAGTTTTGTGAGTTTAAGAGTTTCTAATGTCTTTTTGAGTTATTTTTTGTGTGCTTTTAGCATACCATGATTGAAAAATAGATAGAAGTGCAAAACCAAATTGATAGGACAAAAACATCAACTTCATCAATAGGACCATACTGGAACTTCTCGATATTGAACTCCAAAACCTTTCAATGAGCCAAGCCCGTTCGAATCTCTTTTCCCAATCACTTCTTCTAAGGTGTCATATGGAGCACCAGCCACTACCAAAAGCTACAAGTGAATGTATTGTAAACAAGTTAATTAAAGACAGGATAGTAGATTGCGATCCCCAGGACGTAAAAAGGCGAATAAGGCACAAGTGATGACATGGGTACCTGAGAAAAACTGATAATAGAGAAAATGGCAATTCATTTTTAAGAAAAATCGATTAAAGAAGGTGGATGTGGTGTGTATCACAAAAAATAAAACCTGTGACCGAACCATTGCGGATTCCACTCCAACAATCTCTGCAAAGGCGCTGTCTAATGCTTCATGGGCCCCTGCCTCATCATGGCCATAGCCAGTAGATCCACCAAAGTGCTGGTTAAAAAAATGGATAAAAGAAGATTTATCCAACAACCCATTAAAAATCATGAGAGATAGTGAGAGGAAAATGGTTATTTTATCACGAAAGATTACCTCTGTATAACAATATGAGACTTAGAAAGTAATGTTCAATCGAGCCTTTTCAATGTCTGGCCAAAATCATTAAAAGGGTCATCATGGAAGCCATTCCTCGAGCAGATATTCTTAGGATTAAGGACTTAATCTTGATTAATTAAGCAAACTTAAATTTATTACTATTCAAATATACTAAAAAAGAACAAATAAACACTTAGAACACTACTACGCTCTCCAATACTAAGTGATTAGCTTTCTAAATAATCCCTTCTTATGTTATTTTCAAATCCTGGTTTATAACTACTGACATGAGATCCCACTCGAGCGTTCTGAAATGCTTGAAGAACTCAAGCTGTATCACATGCTACCAAATTATCCACTGCTCGGAATTCTGCCCGCTAGGATTCCACTGCTTGTACAACCTAATGAAATTGAGCAACAAAAATTAGTATTTAGGACCACCTAGATATCTACAATGATCAGAGTTCATAATCCATGCTTATTGCAGTCACCATTTGAGCCAAACTAGAAAAATCAAATCCAGGCGAAAAAACCGTTATCATAGAATACAAAAGAAAAAAAAAGCTAAAAAAAGAGGAAAACTTTGCTTGAGTCTACAGAGTTATGCATTTTCCTATCACGAAATAGGTTGACTGTATTGGTAAGATCACATTAAGATAGATTAGTTCCATCATGAAAAAATCTGCTTAGACGCCATTTCCTTCCCCCTTAAGTTTCTAGCAATTGCAAGAGCCCAAATAACAAGAAGTTCAGACAGAAATAAACGGACTGAAAACCCGAAGAAGTGAGGATAAAGCTATAAGCTTTTCGGTGTAAGGAAAGGTTTTTTCAGGCAACCAAATGTAGCAGCAGTACGACTGAAGTTATGGGCTTTCAAATTACACGTACAAGACCAAGTGCTTATATCTGGAACAAGAGTGGTGTCACTAAAATGAATGCCGCCATTAATGGCGTGAGAAACTCGAGAGTCCGTGCGAAGAGTGGCAACGGGTCTGGAACTTATAACTGAAGATGTCCACATTTTATGGAGCAACCGAACCAGAGAGTGAAGAGAAAACCCACAGCTTCAAGAATGGCAAATGCTAAGGGACGATGAAACCTTGAAAAGCTTTAATTTTTTCCCCACCCGGAAGCCTTTATTGGGCTATATGATGCCTTTCGAAGTGAGGGACGTCCAATCCCCTAATAGATTCCCGCATAAGCTAAAGGACATCCTTATATGTTAAAAGTCGTCCATCAACTTATAAGACGAGAAACATCCTCTATAGGTTGATGGACGCCCATAGGAATAAAACATCCATTTGGCAGACAATTTAATATTGTTGTTGTTATTCACTTGTGTATAAATGACTCTCTTGTTAACACTTGTTGACAAATGACTCTCTTGTTCCCATTTGAAAGTACACAAAGAAAATAATAATTTAGCAAATAATATAATATTAAAAGTTTATAAAAGACAAAATTTATAATATTTAATTAATTTTTTATAAAATTATTTTTATTAATTCTAAATATACAAGTTCCATCCCTCAACCTATTCAAAAGTCATTCTTTTATATTGAAAAATTTTCAAAATTCTTGAAACTTTCATTTTTTTTCAATCTCACTTTAGAATTTAATAGTGAAATTTATTTTTCTAGGAGTGTTAACATCGACTTTGAATGTTGACGCCGACAAATAAAAACGACATTAAAAGGAAAACTTTTCATGTAAGGAAAAATGAAAATTTTAGGAAGAATTTGGACTCATCGCTTAAAATGGAAGTCGTTTGGACTTAAAACGGACGTTTCAACTTAAAATGAACTTATCTCAATTTAAAATGAAAACTTTAAGATGGATTTTGAGAGACTTTGATATTAGAGTAGTTACACCGTTTATCTCTATAATTCTTTACGAAAAATATGACGAGAAGACTTGCATAGTTAATTTTCATTAATTTAAATTTTTTATTTTTTATAAAAGTTCAGATTTGCCGCCATGAGGTTTGTGTTTTTAATTTACATACATAATTCAATTGAAACGAATCTAGGACGATTAATTGGGTTGGGTTCCCTTTTTTAATAGCTTGTGTACGTTTTTTTCTTAGATAATTAGTATTATATTGTCTACCATGTCCATATTTCCTTCCTAGTTCCCACCTGGAATTCGCTTGGCAATTTCCTGTACTTAAAATATTTACTTTACCAATCCCTACTCCATTATTGAGCTCTTGTTACCGTTTGAAGCTTATCCGGTGAGAGGCTCGGTCTGACGTTTGAAGAAGAAGCCTTTTGAAGCAGAATCAAATAATCAGGTAAAAGGTTGTGTAAATTTGCTTTCATGGAAATTTATTTCCCAAATGAATGATAATCTTATTTTCTTCGATTGGAATTGTGCGTGATCTTGTAGCAGTACGATCATGGAGACTGCAGGAGCTGTCGTGTTATCAGGAATAAGCTACATCTGGAACCTTGGAGAAAACAAGAACAAACTGATTGCAACAATTGAACGGCTGGATAGCAGAAAGGTAGATGTGCTGTCCCGAATAAATTGTGAGCTTCAACCAGGGAAGAAGTTGAAGATGGAAGCTAAACTTTGGCTGGAGCATGTGGAAAAGAAGAAGGAAGAGGCTAGAGATCTTGAAAATCAAGTTACAGAGGGAGGAATAATGGAACGATCGAGATTAGGGAGAAGTCTGTGCGTGAAGATAGAAGAAGCTGAAAAATTATATGAGATGGGTAATTTTGCTGATGGGCTAGTGGTTGATGAGACGCCATGTGAGAAAACCCAGAGGAAGAAGAAGAAGAAGACGACGATGTTGAAAAAATATGGGGGTAAGATTTCCATCATCGGCCAGGGAGGAATTGGAAAGACGAGAATAAGAAACAAGGGTCCAACTAACTTTAAATTTGGAAAAATTCATGCCTGATTCTCTTACCAGGAGGGATTGTTCCTGGGTTTGAAAGATTTTGCCTGAAATGTTCTTTTTTCATCGGAAATCTCTCTCTCTCTCTCTCTCTCTCTCTTCTCGAGAAAATTTTCCAGAACTTCTACAAGGATTTCAGGACCTCTCCCAGAACCAGCCCCCACTGAGTCCAGTGAGTTCCACCCTGTATCAAGAAAACCATTCACCTCCAGACCATCAGCTTATGGTTAAACATTTCAAAACAAAAAAGATAGAAGCTCTAAATGAAGCAGAAATCAATTTTTTGTAGTTAGATTCCTGAAAACGAGATTTCTTTTAGTAATATAGTCGACTTTTCTGATCAACTACTCGCCTGAGAAAAGCACGTGAAACTGTCGCATACCTGACAAAAGACGGCAAATGGCTGTAAAGTGGTAGGACTCCCCCCACCCCACTAAATCATGTTTCATTTTCCTGCCTTGTTTCTTGTTTGGGAATGTTTTTTTCATGTTTTTTTTTAATGTTTTCTTTTAGTTGTCTTTTCTTCGACATGTTCTATGGAGTGTTTAGGCATTATTTTTATTATTTTTTTTATGTTTATACAAATGCCTATAAGGGTTTGAAGGTTAATGAAATACGCACAATGTAAATTCTAAATCCTTCGCTTTGTTTATATTTTCTTGTTAGTGTTCCTATTTTATTATCAGTGGTATCAGAGCCATTGAAAAAAAAGAGTGAGGGTTCTAAAGTATTGTAACATTCTAGCACGGTTTTTTTTTCTCACTACAATGAGTATTATTCATGACTTCCAATAGTTTTGTTCAGCCTGTTATTCCATGGTTCGATGGTCACTATGATCATTGGAGCATGTTAATGGAAAATTTTTTGAGGTCCAAAGAATATTGGCAAGTGATTTAAAATGGAGTAGCCAAACCAGCAAAGGACACTGTCCTCATAATGCACAATGGGTAGAAATTGAAGGGCAAAAATTTAGATATCCCAAAGCCAAAAATTATTTATTCTAAGCAATTGATCGCTCGATATTGGAGACTATTCTTTGCAAAGATACCTCTAAGGGAATTTGGGATTCAATGAAAAAGAAATATCAAGGCTCTTCGAGAGTGAAACGTGCATAACTTCAAGCCTTAAGACGAGATTTCGAGACTCTACAAATGAAAGATGGAGAATCGGTTACCGCTTATTGTGCAAGGACTATGGGGATAGTAAACAAAATGCATTTTCATGGCGAGAAAATGGAAGATGTTACCATTGTTGAAAAGATTCTACAATCGTTATCACCGAAGTTTGATTATGTTGTATGCTCAATTGAAGAATCCAAAGACATTGATGATTTTACGCTTGACGAACTCCAAAGCTCGTTACTTGTTCACGAACAAAAGATAAACATAAGTTCACCTAGAGAGGAACAAGCTTTAAAGGCTACCACCTTTACGTCTTCCTCAAATTTTAGAGGCAGGGGTCGAGGTAGAGGCAGAGGAAGTGGAGATTAAGGCAACCAAAATGGTGGTCAATATTATAAACTAGATGATGACCAATTTCAAAACCAAGGCAGAGGCAAAAATCAACACTTTAACAAATCAAAGGTAGAGTGTTTTTGATGTCATAAAATGGGTCATTATTGTTCTGAATGTTATACTAAACTGCCTAACTACAAAGAAAAAGGAGAGAAATTCAATTTTACAGAAAAACAAGAAGAAGAAACTTTATTGATGGTTGCACAAGTTGATGAGGCACATCAATCCGATGTATGGTATGTTGATACAGGTTGCAGTAACCACATGTGTGGAAATAAATCTTCTTTTTCTTCCTTAAATGAAGATTTTTGCTCTGCAGTAAGTTTTTTTAATTGTTCTACTGTGAAAGTCATGGGAAAATGTGACATTAAAATAAGAACCAAGAATGGTTTTGAAGAAACAATTTCGAATGTTCTTTATGTTCCTGATTTGAAGACTAATTTATTAAGTGTTGGTTTAGCAATTTCGAATGTTCTTTGCCTAGACGCCGCAAACCAGCGGCGTCCAAGCTTGCTTCTTTGCCTGGACGCCCCTTGTTTGCGGCGTCCTGGTTTTTTTTTTTGTCTGGGTTAACTTGAGTGTGATGTTGAATTTGTCAATTTCTCATACGTTAGTGGTTAACTTGTTAGCAAATATACCACAATAGTTAACTTGTCATTGATAAAAACCACGATGATTTGTCATTTTCCCTTAAATATTTCTGGGACATCTTTTTCTACAAGTCAAAAAGTCTTGAAATCCGTCAATGTTTCCTTTCAAGTTCCAACCTGGAAAATGCTTGGCAATTTACGTGGAATATGCTTGACTATATTCGATGACTTCTTCACCAATCCCTTCTCCATTATTAAGCTCTTGTTTCATTTTGAAGCTATCCTGTGAGAGGCTCTGACGTTTGGACAAGAAAGCTTTTGAAGCAGAATCAGGTAATCAGGTAAAAGGTTCTGTAAATTTGCTTTCATGGAAATTTATTTCCAAAATGAATGATTATCTTATTTTCTTCTAGTTGAATTATGCGTGATAGTACGATCATAGCGACTGCCGGAGCTACTTTGTTATCAGGAATAAGCAACTACTGGAACCTTGGAGAAAACAAGAACAAACTCATTGCAGCAATTGAACGACTGAATAGCAGAAAGGTCGATGTGGAGTCGAGAATAAGTTCCGAGCTTCGACCAGGAAAGACATTGAAGATGGAAGCTCAACTTTGGCTGGAGAATGTGGAAAAGAAGAAGGAAGAGGCTAGAGATCTTGAAAATCAAGTTGCAGAGGGAGGAATAATGAAACTATCGAGATTAGGGAGAAGTCTGTGCGTGAAGATAGAAGAAGCTGAAAAATTATACGAGATGGGTAATTTTGCTGATGGGCTAGTGGTTGATGAGACGCCATGTGAGAAAACCAAGAGGAAGAAGAAGAAGAAGATGTTGAAAAAAAATAGGGGTAAGATTTCCATCATCGGCCAGGGAGGAATTGGAAAGACGAGAATAAGAAACAAGGGTCCAACAAACTTTAAATTTGGAAAAATTCATGTCTGATTCTCTTACCAGGAAGGATTGTTCCTGGGTTTGAAAGATTTTGATATAATGGGTGACTCAATATTCGTAAGACTCCAAGGGTAAAAATGTATTTTCAGTCTGAATGTAATTAAATTGCCTTTGGGCGGGATAAACTTGAGTTTAGCTAGCTGACTGGCGGGTTCTTTCTGGAAAATATGCTAGAGGATTGTTCTCTGTTATCGGTGAAGAAAACAGAGATAGACAGAGTGCTACAGTGCAGAGGAAGAAATTTGGAGTCTTCGGTCAAGTGGGTTTCTGCGTGTGTAAACCAAACCAGCTTCTAGGCGGATAGATTGAGTCTGTAAGTTCTCTGATGATGATCTGTGTAATCTTGGAATACTGAATAAGAATGACGCTCTTCCCGTGGATGTAGGACGCTTTGTCTGAACCACGTAAAAAATTGTCTTTGTGTTGTTTGTTTTCTTGTTTTGTTTGCGTTGTTATATTCTTGGTTTCGCGCACAACAGATTTTGCCTGAAATTGTTCTTTTTTCATAAGAAATCTCTCGCTGTCTCTCTCTTCTCGAGAAAATTTTCCAGAACTTCTACAAGGATTTCAGGACCTCTCCCAGAACCAGCCCCCACTGAGTCCAGTGAGTTCCACCCTGTATCAAGAAAACCATTCACCTCCAGACGATCAGTTTATGGTTAAACACTTCAAAACAAAAAAGACAGAAGCTCTAAATGAAGAAGAAATCAATTTTTGTAGTTAGATTCCTGAAAACGAGATTTCTTTTAGTAATATAGTCGACTTTTCTGATCAACTACTCGCCTGAAAAAAGCAGATGAAACTATCGCATACCTGACAAAAGACGGCAAATGGCTCTCTCAGGGGTCCGTCACAGGAGAGTTCACTTTGTACTTCCATTGATGAACGCTCCGTCATCAAAAGTCACCTGCATCGAGAACAGACGATAAATCAGCTTACGAAAAAATATCAAAATTAACAGATTCGAACAGGATTATGATTTATCTCATTAAGCATAAGCTGAAGATTCAACTATAGGCCGGAAATTCTACTACTTTGAAAGGGTAAAGCATCATCGTTTTCTTCAAAAAAGTATATTCTTTTCTCGCAAAATCAAAACCGGAAAACATGGCTGACCTCAGAGGCATATCCGGGAGTATTTCCGGTAACTGGTTTAGTGAACGAACCCACGGGTGAGCTTCTTTGGATGGCCTCACAGAAAGCCAGCAAGCTCTCTCTGCTGCCGAGCTCTACTGCCTGACAGTATATTACATTTCACAATACATTCTTATTCTTTTGTACCCTATTCATTTTCCAACGAAGAAACTATGCCAATAAGAAGCAAAAGTGAAAGTAAATTGCCTCGATAAAACTAAAATTTTTGTAAGGCGAAGCATAATTTATATTAGATCGTAAACTATTTCAACTGTCAGCTATTTGCACATTTTGGTCATGACAAGTAGTGGTGTGCAAAACCAAACCAAACTGAACTCAAGAACAAAACCGAATCGAAACAGGTCATTTCAATTTGGTTCGAATCGATTTTGACCTTTGAAAAATTGATATTTGGTTTATATTATTAAAAATCGGAAGAGTAGGTTCGGTTATCGATTTGTCTTTCTCAAAATCGACAAAACCAAACCAAACCGAACGTTCTCCTCAAAAAATCGTTTTGCCTTCGGCACGCGAGCCTCTTGGTTGTTGCGATTCACAATGCCCTAGGGCTAGTCGGGTCCAGACTCAAGAGCACTACACTGGTATTTGTCATTTAACAAAAAATAATTTTTTTTTTAATTTTTGGAAACTTCTCTCTGGGAGCATTATGGACCTAGAAAGAAATTTAACCCCCGATTCACTCCTCTAGCTCCATTCTATCATTATATATATTCCATGTATCGTCGTCCATCATCCCTCAACAAAGTCTCTCTCTTGACGAAAATCACATAAAGTTTTTGAGGCAATTTTCACCTCTATATCGGAAAGGTGACATTGCGGTAAGTTGAATCCCTTTCAACTTTGTAATATCAAATTGTTAGTTAAAAGCTCTAACTTTTTATACCAAAATTTTCAAGGTAAGTTATTGGTGCGAGTTCAAAATGGAAGAGTAACGATTTCCGTAGTGTTGATCAGAACTTCCGTGATCGGAAACCGGTAAGCATATGCATATAAAAATTGGATTTTTTCCTTTGGCTTTTGTTTTGAATGAAAAATATTCAAATGTTTTATGAGAAATTATGCAAATCAGCGCAGAGAAAAAGAGAGAGAGAGAGAGAGAGAGATAAATAGAGGATAGGGTTTCATATATTGAAAAATAGAGAGAGTCAATATACAAGCTTTAAAGGGAAAACTAAATAGAAAAATAGGGTAAAGATAAAAAGACTAAAATACCCATATAACATAAAATAAATAAAACCTAATTTTTCTAACATCCCCCCTCAAACTCACGATGCATTAATAGAAAGTATCGAGAGTTTGTTAACCAAAAAACAAAAGCGTAAAGTAGAATATGCTTTGGTGAATAAATCAGCGATTTGCATGGAAGAAGAAACATAAGGTAAGGTAATAGTGTCATTCTGATAATGCTGGCGAGTGAAATGACAATCTATCTCGATATGCTTTGTGCGCTCATCAAAGACAGAGTTGCGAGTAATCTGAATAGCACTAGTATTGTCACAATACATGGGAGTAGAGTCTAAGAGAGAAACACCCATATCTGCAAGTCACAAACGCAACCAAACAATTTCAGCGGTAGTAGATGTCATCGCACGATATTCTACTTCTGTAGATGAGCGAGAGACAACATCCTATTTTTTGCTTTTCCAAGAAATAAGAGAATCACCCAAAAATATAGAAAAGCTAGTAGTAGACTTTCGATCAGAAGGATCACCACCCCAATCTGCATCTGAGTAGGCACGTAGCTCTAAAGCAGAAGTGGAAGGAAAAAGTAGACTCTGAAATTGGGTGCCCCTAAGATACCGAAGAATACGAAGCACAGCTGCCTAATGAATTGTAGTGGGAGAAGCATCAAATTGGCTAACAATATGAACTGCATAAGCAATATTAGGTCTAGTGATAGTTAAGTACACTAAACAACCAACCAAGGTACCATACAAAGAAGGATATGATAATGGAACCCCATCTGAAGGAGAATACCAAACATTAAGCTCAATAGGTGTATCAATTGTGCGAGTATCAGAGAGGCGAGCTTGTTCAAGAATGTCAGCAATGTACTTAGATTGGGAAGGAAGATAAACACGAGAAGAGTAAGCTACTTCAATCCCCAAAAAATAACGTAGAGAACCTAAGTCTTTCATCTCAAAATCATGGGCCAGTTGCAATTTTAACTCAGTTATTCCATCCACATCATCTCCAGTAATAATCATATCATCAACATATAAAGAGAGAAGGATGCGACCAGAAGAAGTGCACCTTACAAATAGAGCAAAGTCATGTGAACTTGAACAAAAACCAAGAGATATAATCACACGAGAAAACTTCTCAAACCAGGCTCGAGGGGCCTGTTTAAGTCCATATAGAGCTTTCTTTAGTTTGCAAACTTCACCAGGCTAATAAGCAATACCGAGAGGAGGCACCATATAGACTTCTTCTTGCATATTCCCATTTAAAAATGCATTTTTAACATCCATTTGATAGATGGGTCATTAATGAACAGAAGCAATTGCAATGAGAGTACGAATAATAACATGCTTAGACACTGGGGCAAAAGTCTCTACATAATGTAACGACCCAAATTTTCGTAAATCCTGAAAATGCGTAAAAATTTAAAATTTTCTTTTTAAAACAAATCAGAGTGCGTAAATCCGAATCGCTACTAATTCTTTCTTAAAACTCATTATGAAAATCGACTTATAAATTACACGGAAGCGTTAAAATCATCTCTTTAATTTCTTACGACAGCGTTATCACTTATCACTTGCGAAAACGTTATAAAATGTCCCTTTTTACAATCATAGCCAAAACGTGAGAATTCTTTAAAACATTTCGTCGTCAATAAAACTTAATAATTTAAACTTCAATTCATCTCCTATGTTTTCTTTACTTCTTTGATTTATAACCCTTTTACCTTTCTTTGTCTTTGCCTTGCCAACCCGAATCCCCTATGTGCGAAATCATCCATCCCTGCTTCATTTCGTGATCATCGTCTTTCTCTTATCTATTCGTCGTTTCCTACACCACAAGTAAGGACGTGAGCTTACTCCCAGTAAGGAGATAGGGGAAAACAATTTATGCATTCTCTCTTTAGTCTTTGTTGGATTGAGGGCCACTCAATCCAACTCTTTCATTACGTTCTTTTTCTTTATTCGTTTCTTACTCGTACATCGAGCTTGGAGATTGGAGGTTTTCCTTTGAGATGGCATAGCTGTACGAATCTAACCCCCTGTGGGCTACTAGTCTCTTTCCCGTCTTGGTAGGGGTGTATCCTAGTAGCTAGGCTAGATCCGGACTACCCATCTACTCCAACTCCCTAGTCCCGGCATATACCCGCCTTTAGGGTTCTTTCTTTCTGTCCCGGCATATACCCGCCTTTAGGGTTCTTTCTTTCTGTCCAGGCATATACCCGCCTTTAGGGTTCTTTCTTTCTATCCCGGCATATACCCGCCTTTAGGGTTCTTTCTTTCTATTCCGGCATATACCCGCCTTTAGGGTTCTTTCTTTCTTTTCCTCACTCATGCATGTGGGCACCATTCCGATGGTTACCCCCTACTTGGTTTCTATTATCATGAAACATACTGCATAATGTAACTCAATTATAACATGCATAGAAAGAATAATTGAAATAACATGAACATAACGTAAAGTGCAGCGCTTATCATAGAAAGCTAACATGGTCATCGAAAACTAGTCTAATATAAAAACATGCTTAAAATTAATGTGTATAACCTAGAACCAGAAGGTTCCTATCCAAAACCAAGAATAACATGTACAAAATCCATAATTTATAGAAACAGTAAAATCTGAAACGACTTACACGATGCTATTAAAGACCTTTTCGTTCTTTCGTTCATTCATTCTCATCATACTTTTTCTTTGCATTTCATCATTCTCATCATACTTTTCTTTTCATTTCATCATTCATCATTCATCATTCTCATCATTTCATCATTCATCAGTCTCATCGTACGTTATCTTTTCATTTCTTTCATTATTCATATAGTTCTTTCATACCTTTTCTAACTTAATTCATTTTCATTTCCTAGTATCATCCTAGTAAAACAATAAGAATAATTGATTTCATACACGAAGCAACTCACACACACTTTACTTAGGTGTAGGGCACAAGGCCAAGACAACCTCTTCCTTACCTTGAAGCTTTAATGTGATCCTCGCTTAATCGTTTTCTTTCTTCTCTTTTAGTACCTTCAAAATATAATAACATTTAATTATTAATCCAATCAATTAATAAATCTATTAATTCTCGTCGTCTTTTCATATCTTAAATTCTTATACGTCGCTTACTAGAGTTTCATAAACGAAACCGTTTCGTTAATTATAACTTGGCTTAATTAGTCAATCTCAATCAATAACGTCTAAAAACTAAGCTTATCGTATAGCGAAAACCAACAAGATTCTATCCATAATTTATTGGCCTATAAACCAAAGCCCAATAACAATATCTGAATCGAGTCATAAACTATTTTATCCAATTCTCATGATATCTTTATTCCAATTAATGAACTGAAACCAAAACCAACAGCAGTTAAACTTGTCTAACATGTAGAGCAGTTCATATAAGAAACTAGTAATCTAACATTTGATCCCATGGATTGATCCAACAGACTACATATATATCAGATTTATATCCAAATATTGCACTTTCAACATTCATAAATGTCCAATAACTGATTAACAAACCAAGCAAGGAACATCATTCAATAATAGATTAAGCACCAACAATAGGTTAGCACATTCTCTTTTAGCATTTTTGATAACTACAATGGTGAACAGATCCACTTAATACACCCTTCAATTTAGCAGATTATCTCATCCCATAAATCCATGTTTCTCGTAACAACACCCAACCAGAGAGTTCATAGATACTTAATCAGATCAACAGAGCATTATCTAATAAACGTTTTATCAAACTACCATAACCAACATCCAGAAGATCCATACGCAACAGAGAAATAGATCCAAACAATAACCAACAGATTATCATACCAAATCAGATCATCCAACAACAACATATCACGACACACTTCTTACTATTACAGGTCATATATTTCAGAATCAAACCAACCAGCAGCTTATCATCCATCCACTAAGTATTTCAAATTATAATTTCGAGCAAAAAAATTATTAATCCAGAGATACATCCAATGTACTTAAATCTTTTCTTCATAAAACCAAACACATTCCAGAACTTAAAACCAAATCCATCATAATGTTCCAACAAGTTACATAGAATATCCTCTAAGTCATCATCCAAATAATAGGAATATGTCTAGAACCAAAATCACAAATCAGAGCTATATCCAACATGTTCACAGATTCAGAATCAAACCAACACAACATTGATAACAGCAGAACATCTCCAAGTTAACTACAGTTTCCCCAAAATACCACACAATATCAAAGTGGGACTTAACATTCAAAAACAGAACCAAATGGCCAAAGAGCAGAGAGGAAAGCTCACCAACAAAGCAGACCCGAAGCTCAGCCCTCAAATCCTCATCCTTCTCGGCAGAGCACTCAGCTCTTCTTTTCTTCCAAAGCTGGATACGCAGGGGGAAAATGGTAAGAAGACCGACCTCTGCCATTTTTAAACATCCCAACATCCACTGCCATAAATCTCTCCCGACAGCATCTCTTCATTTTCTTCTCTGCATTTAATAGTTGACCCCTTTTTCATTTAATTCCTCCACCTTTTCAGTTGGAAAGTAAAGCTGGAAGATTCGTCCAAGGCAGCAACTGCTCAACCCGAACCACCAAACCGAGTTCCAGATGGATTCGGGTCGGAGCATCCAAATTCAGAATCAATTGGACCCAAGTCGGAGCAACCGGGTCACGGGTCGCCGGCAGCAGCCCAACCCGTCGCCGAAGATCACCCAGCCCCTGCGAAAATCGCCACTGCCAACACATCCCGTCCACTTCCGATCAATAACACGAAAAGGGGAAGGAAAATCGACCAAGCTTACCGCAAAAATCGTCGCTAGAACATCGTCGCCGTGGAAGAACGCCGATTCGCGACCGAGCGAACCGTGCCCTAGCTCCGCCGTTTCGCGCCCAGGTAAGCCGCGTCGATGGCCAGCAGTCCGCCCCCGGGACAGAGTCGCACGCCGGACCCGTCGTTTGCCTCTCGCCGTCCCCTCTCGCCGTCGCCTCGTCTCTCGCCGTCGTTGGCTCTCCCTCTCCCTCTTGTCGATTTTCATCCAGAGAAGAAATGGGTTCTGCCATTTCTTCTTTTTATTTATTTACTTTTTTATTTATTTATTATATATATCTTTTGTTTTATTTTCATTCTAATTCTTAATTTAATTAATTCTTTATTTAATTAACTATGTTATTTAAATAGTCCACAATCAATTAGTTAACAATACCCAATTAATTCGTTAAATATTTAGGGTATTACACATAATCCATACCATATTGCTGAGAAAATCTTTTAGCAACCAAGCGAGCTTTATATTGCTCAATGGACCCATCTGATTTAGTTTTGATCTTGTACACCCAACGAGAACCAATTGGAGTCTTTCCCAAAGGAAGGGGAACGATATCCCAAGTACCCATCTTGTATAGAGCAGAGAGTTCTTCAGTCATTGTCTGTTGCCACAAAGGATCAAGAACAGCCTTTCTATAGGAAGAGGGATCTACGATTTGGTGAATAGTAGTCAAAAAGGAAGAGAACGAAGCTGAATAAGTAGAGTAGACAAAATCAGGTAATTAAGTAGACTTACGTGTTCGTTGAGGATAACGAGGAAGAGCATCCACTACCATAGGAGCATCTTGGGAAGTAGTAGGAATAGAGGGAACATCAATAAGCTGAGAACCAATATCTATAGAATTAGAAGTATCAACCCTGCAAGAATTATCATTAGAAGAAGGTGGGGAATCATTTGAGTCAGTACAAAATGGATCAATACAAGTGAGATCAGACTTTTGAAGATTGGAAGAATCAAAGGGAATGGAATGGAATATGTTCAAGAAACACAACATGACGAGAAATATATAGTTTTTGACTAACGGGATTATAACATCGGTATCTTTTTTTACCATCACCATAACCAAGAAAAACACAAAGGGCAGAACGAGAAGAAAGTTTGCTACGTTCAACATGAGGTCGAAGAACAAAATAGGTGGAACCAATAACTCTCAAGGTAGAATAATCAGGAGCATGACCAGATAATTTTTCAAAGTGTGACAAACCTAAAGTGATGGAGGATGGGATTCTGTTAATTAAATGCACAGCAGTAAGAATTGCTTCTCCCCAAAATTCACTAGGAACATAGGCAGATAACAAGAGGGAACGTGCAGTTTCAACAATATGTCTATGTTTTCTTTCCGCAACACCATTTTGTTGGGGGGTGTCAGTACAAGAAGTTTGATGGAAAGTCTCATCAGAAGCAAGCAAATGAGAAAATCTATTAGAGGTATATTCACCACCCAAGTCACATCGAAAACGTTTGATAACGGCATTATGTTGGGTTTTCATAAAAGCACGAAATTGATGATAAATTTCCAAAAAATCAGAACGGTGTTTCAAAAGATAAACCCAACAATAACGAGTACAATCATCAATGAAAGAGACATAGTATCATGATCCTCCCTTTGTGGGAATAGGTGCAAGTCCCCACACATCAGAATGAATTAAATCAAATGGTGTATGAGAAACAAAAACACTTTTATGAAAAGGCAAAACAGAAAATTTAGCCAATTTGCAACCACAACAGTCTGAAAGATCATGAGTTTGTAATTTTCCTAAAGCTCCCGTAGAAACCAAGTACTTTAAACGAGAAGTAGAAATATGTCCAAGACGAGAATGCCATAAGTAAAAGTTAAGAAGAAGAAAAACTCAAACGGAAAGATGACAAATCAATACTAGAAGCTGCAACATCAGGAACTCTCAGCTCATCTAAGATGTATAGTCCCCCCTGCCTATGGCCTGTCCCAATCAGCTTCTTGGAAAGTGGATCCTGCACATAACAAGAAGAAGAAGTAAAGGAAACTAAGAAACCAGAATCACATAATTGACCAACAGAGACAAGATTCAAAGTAAGATTAGGGATATGATACACATTTGAAAGAGACAAGTTAGTCTTACAAACTGAACCAACACCTGCTAATGGCATGGGAGTACCATCAACAGTCATAGCAGACACAGAAGAAGCAGAATTTACGGATGCAAAAGAATTAAAATCAGGTGGCATATGAGGTGAAGCTCCAGAATCAAGGACCCATATATGAGAGGACATACCTTATTTGCTACTAGAGGGCAAACCTATGTTAGAAGGGACTGACAAGACTTGTGGCTGCGAGGCAATAAACTTTTGAATATTCATATTATTTTGTTGAAGAGCACGAATATCAATATCTAACTGATACTGCTTCGCAAAATTAGACTAAGTATATAATCTTTCTAGATAATCCCAAACTTCTTTAGCAGTCTCATACTTTGCAAGTTGGATGCCTATTGATTGCAATACAGAATTGTTGATCCAAGTGACAATTTTAGAATTACAAGCATCCCAAACATCCATGTGTTCTGCATATTTTACATCTTGACCATCTCTAGGTTTAACAAATGTTCCAGAAACATATCCCCACATACGTTTTCCTTTCAAAAAATTTCTCATGACATAACTCCAATACGAATAATTATGCCCATTCAATTGCACATTAATAGACTGAAGAGAATCATCTTTTTCACCAGTCATTGCAATAGTAACTATCTCTTACATAAAATAAATTAAAGATAGAAAGACGAATTACCAATCGATCAAGAGACAAAATCAAAGGAAAGATGAATCGCCTGAGACAAGTTGGATCTGCAAAAGCTGTGGAATGAACTATGCTCTGATACCATGAAAACTATTCAAATGTGTCATGAGAAATTATGCAAATCAGCAAAGAGAGAGAGAGAGAGAGAGAGAGAGAGAGAGAGAGAGAGAGAGAGAAATAGAGGCTAGGGTTTCATATCTTGAAAAATAGGGAGAGTCAATATACAAGCTTTAAAGGGAAAACTAAATAGAAAAACAGGGTAAAGATAAAAAGACTAAAATACCTATATAACATAAGATAAATAAAACCTAATTTTTCTAACACTGAATACTGGCGATTTTGGTCTGAATGTTGAATTGTTGCACTTTGTTGAATTTATCACGTTACTCTACAAGGAGAAATCGACGATTTTGTTAAAATGTTGGAGAATCCTATAGGATCGAAATTAATCTAAGAGGGAGGGGGGGGGGGGGGGGGGTGAATTAGATTTATTAACTTTTTCGTGCGATTATAAATTTTCTTACTAATATCAAATTTATCACAATAAAGAGATTCAATAATCACAATGATAACAACAAGCTAAGGAGTAGGGTTAGAGAATTCGACACCGAGTTGTTAATGCGGTTCGGCCAAGCACACCTACGTCCGCACTTCAAGGTTCTCCCTTGAAGGTATATTCCACAAACCACGTCCGGTTACAAGTGATTGATCTTGAACGGGTGTTAATCGTACCGTTACAACAAACTGATTCTTAGGGTGTTACCCTTTACTCTCGATTACAATTTTCTCTCAAAAAATTCTCAAGCTCTCAAATACAACAATCAAATGATCTCACTCAAATACTTTGGAGGATGTGTTTACTACTCAAATTCGTGCACAATAGTTGAGTCGAAAATTCGGCAGAGCAGGATCGTCCGCAGTCGAACGTTGGAAAATAGCCGTTGCAGAATTCTGTGCATTTGCAGACGCCAATCCATCGTCCGCGACTATCGTCCGCGTTGTCACTCAGAAATGGACAGATTCATTCGGACGCAAACTTTTCGCGTCCGCACTCGTCCGAGTCGTCCGCGTCTTCACAATTCACTTTGGGTACGCCAAAACCATCGTCCTTAGCTTCGTCTCACATCTGCACTTCTGAAGTGTTGCGAACGCCGTGAGTCGTCCGCATCGTCCGCATGGTGTCGTCCGAATTGTCCATCAAAATGGACAGATTCATTCGGACGCCAATATTTCCCATCCGCAGTCGTTCGCCTCGTCCGCTTCAACACAATTCATCTGGGGACGTTGAATGGCGTCCTAAGTTCAAATTGAGGACGCTGAATCCTCTTCTTGAGGACGACTCTGTGCCGTCCACCCGTAGTCCGCACTCGTCCGCACGTACACAGTCCACTTCGTAGTTGCACGAAATGCATCCTCTAAGTCACACGAACCTTCCATTCTACTGCATAAACTTTAGACTTAGAGCAACATATTAAACATTACCAATACCCTTGATCAAGGGTATTTCCAATTTAAACGATTAATACAAGATTTATAAATTCAACGAATAAACAACTTCTACAATTTAATTATATTACTCATCATCAAAATATAAATTCGCCTAACACACTTAGGCCAACAAATCCAACACTTCAATGAACGTCGTCGGGAATGTCGCGACTCTGTAAATGTTGAGTCACAACAAGGGAGAGCCTTCAAGCTTGGCCGATTGTGCGACGGATCAAGTGTCACCGCTTCGAAAGCACCGGCAATGCATGAGTTGCACTAGAGTTCTCTCTCTAGCCACGACTCATGAACGTCCATGGGCCACTGTCTGGACCTACGATCCAAACACTATGACCACAGTCTAGGCCCTGTGTGGGTCGTAGACCAAACCTCTTATTAGGTCGTGGGCCAAAGCCAATTTTGTGTCTACTTTAGGCTTGTTTTGAGCACAATTTAAGAGATTTCTACCCAAATTAATTATAGATTGTTTTTAAGTGAAAAATTAGAAACTTAATATACTAAATTTTTACCCAAAATTTGATGATTTTATTTTTGGATAGGAATAACAAATTTAAAGATTTAAAATCGTGAACTTCAAAAATTGGATTTTTTTAGATAAGTGGGTTTCTGGTGGTAAACCCACTTCAAGGTAAAGATTTAATTTTATGTACAACATTACATAAAATTTTCTATAACTAATATTTTGAAACGTGTTTCATATAAAATGAATTGTCCATTTTATGTATTGTCGAATTTTATATTATATATAGTTTTTCGTTTTCTAAAGCACACACATAAAAATTATTAGATTAACTTGATTGTGTGTACTAAGTTTGATCGACCCAATTTGACTTCATGTTTTATTTTACACACATTCGACCATGGGAGGATTTATTTGTTTGTTGTTAACAAAGTAATAAGACAGTTGTATATGTTGTGTCCCTAAAGACCCTAAACCCGATCAAGGTCTTTATGGGGCTTTCGTGATCGCTGAGCACCATTGTTGTTATGTAATATGTGTTACACCTTTATAGGTGTGGGGGCAGGTGGTGGATGGAGTCTAAATGGTACGAGACAAAGGAGTTATTGCTTTTGAAAATAGGGTAGTCGACAACCACTCTCCTTGTTGTAATTATAAACCACCCCCACTGCATTAACTCTTCTTGTCAAGGCGTCCTTAAATGGACATTTTCTTTCTCTCTCTTCCAGCTATGTGAAGACGAACTTAGAGTGAAGAGAAAACTCCCTGCCTCCTCCTCTGGAAATTTTGAGAGAAGAAAAACTAGGAGTTTGGATAGTGAGCTGATTCGTACAACGAGAGTTGTTTGAAGCATCTAGTGAGAGAGGTAAGATAGAAGTTACAATTAAGTTCATTAATGGAATTTTTGAAATTTTCGTTGAGTTTGGAAATTAAACGTATATTTGTTATTGATGAAAAATTGGTTCATGCAGCGGGAAAAATCTTTTGAACTTAAAGTGGTTATCGTACGTTTGGAAGGAAATATTTTTTGGAATTTTCTGAAAGGTAAGGATGAGTTTAATGTTAAGTTTGTTGAAAGAAAATATTGGAATTCTGTTGATTTTGGACTTACACCACAGTGAGGTAAACTCTAAAGTTCAATTTTTCGTTCACGATAAAAAATTGAGTATTTAGTTGGATTTAAAAATTTTGATAAGTGATTGGATTTTGTATAATGGTTGGGATGTTTAAATAAGAAAATTTAAATTTTTATTTGGTCCCGGTTTAATTGTGCATATCTGGTGAAAAGTTAAAACTTTGAATTATGAAATGGAAATATGAAAATCTGGCATGAAAATAAATTTAGTTTGTTAATTGTAATATTTTGGTTGGTTAAAGTTGGAGATTTTGCTGGATAATTAGATTTTGTTGGATTAAAAGTTTGATAACTAAATAATTCTCTTACATGAACGGGTTGGACGTCCAATGCTAATGGACGAAGAAATAGCTGTTTGATGAGATTCGTGAAAACTCTAACAGATTGTTGTTCTTTAGGAGCGCATGAAAGACAGTCGTTTCTACAAAAGACGT
The DNA here is from genome assembly GCA_022433065.1 of Begonia loranthoides. Classification (NCBI taxonomy): domain Eukaryota; kingdom Viridiplantae; phylum Streptophyta; class Magnoliopsida; order Cucurbitales; family Begoniaceae; genus Begonia; species Begonia loranthoides. The sequence continues at coordinate 42,179,938 of CM039470.1, forward strand.
CCAAAATAGTTTTAAAAATTATTATTATTATTTTTAAGAAAATTAATTGGATATCCCTATATGGTGATAGGTTCGTCAAATTAACGTGGGATTTGAACCGATTATTTTCTGGTACGATTAAGCATTTCCCCGCTATTGGTAGGCCAATTGAGGTAGGGGTTTTATTTTATGTCCAACATTTCATCGTTTTCCAAACAACTATTTTGAGACGCGTTCTCATATAAAACGACAGCTCCATTTTTTACCGTCTTTTTTTATGATATTATATTTATTATATTCGCAGGACATGTTTTATTTTGAGCATGCACTTTATTGACCATGACGTAATCCTTTTTTATATACGCACATTCGATAATGTGTTTTGTTGTATTAAATAGAATAATGGGGCAGCTAACTATGTTGTGTCCACGGGTGCGAAATCCTAAACCTAATAAGTGTAATTTATGTGGCTTTTGCAATCACCAAGTATCGCCTTATTCTGTATGTTCGGAGCCTGCGAGTGACTCCATTTTTGCTGAGATTGTGTGGGGCTTAGTTTCTGTACATATCACGCTATGTGGACGTTTTTCATATTTTACCTCACTAATCAATTTTATTTCGTTTTAAATAAATATTTTATTCATAGTATGTTCCCTTATTTATTTTTATTTTAATTGTTGAATATAAAATGTTACTCCTAATTAAGTTTTTATTATAAGGAGCGTTGAATAAGTTCCGAGCTTCTACTGTAAGCATTTCCATTCCAATTTAACTTTTCTACTTTAATCCCATTTTTTTGTTTACTTTACATGCTTGCAATACTTTGATTCCCATATAACGAATTTGATTTAACCATTCGACTTTAAAGAAGATACCAACCTTGGTCCATGATACAAAATTGCTTTTGATGACGATGTTGAGTTCCGTTTATCAACCTTAAAACTTTTCCTTTGATTCGTCTCTTTCGATGATGCAGAAACGGCGTATTCCGTGATTTGATTTGAGAGAGAATTTTCCGAGAGAGAGTTCGTTCGTTCGATAGAATGACCTCATTTCTTTCTCCCTCCTGTGATTGAATGAAGACACCCATACAAAAGGCAACTCTCCATACATGTCCTGTCGTTCGTGTCTTTTCAATCACGTCTCTTCAACTATACGTTATACAATTTTAATAAGGTTAAGGTGAGGGAATTAAAACTCAATTAACTTAATGCATTTAATGCTTAACAACTATCACATTAAGCTCTTTAATATTAAGTCAATGTGACATTAATTAACATGGACCACATTTACATAGATTATAATTAAATAATCTAACAATCTCCCACTTGAGTCATGTTATAAACTTTAATATCAATTGATGTTTCAGCTATTTCTTTTCAGCTGAGTCAGCTAATTCCAGCTGACATAACTTGAATTCACAATTAATTAATATAGTGTACTTTAATGTGAATTATATCAAGTTATCTTTTCATAATGAATTGCATAATCGAATCATGGCAGACACATGTGAATTATGTCAACATGATTCTTTCCATGTATCACAAACTATACAATTCATTAATTCTGTAATTGAGGAACACTATAAACCCATCATATATTATTCATAAGCAATCATTGTACATAGCTATAATATGAATAATAATTAGACATACAAAAACATTTCCTTCATTGAATTCAAAAGTGTCATAAGCTACAAGCTATGCTTTTACAATCACACGGACTTGTCACCTAAACCCATCTTTACAACATGTTCTTTAAAGGTTTTAGGTGGCAATCCTTTTGTCAATGGATCAGCTATCATTGAGCTTGTACTTATATGCTCAATGCACACTCTCTGTTTTTGTATTTCTTCTTTGGCTGCCAAGTACTTTAAGTCCATATGTTTTGCTCCTTTCGAGTACTTGTCATTCTTTGAGAAGAATACAGCTGCGGAGTTGTCACAATACAATTTCAGCGATCTTTCTATACTTTCGACCATGCTAAGACCCTGAATGAAGTTCCGCAGCCACAATGCTTGAATTGTAGCTTCAAAACAAGCTACAAATTCAGCTTCCATAGTGGAAGTGGCAATCGTAGATTGCTTTCCACTTTTCCATGATACAGCTCCTCCAGCTAACAGGAACACATAGCCAAATGTAGATTTCCTCGAGTCTACACAACCGGCGTAATCGGAATCTGAGTATCCAATGACTTCGAGTTGACTCGACTTTTTATACATGAGCATGAAGTCCTTTGTTCCTTGTAAGTACCTAAGTACTTCTTTACAGCTTTCCAATGATCCAATCCTGGATTACTTTGGTAACGGCCCAACATCCCTACTGCAAAACTTATATCTGGTCGTGTACAAGTCTTGGCATACATCAAGCTTTCTACTGCTGATGCATATGGAACAAGTTCCATTTCCTTACGTTCCAAATCATTTTTCGGACATTGCATCAAACTGAATTTGTCCCTTTTCTGAATTGGAGCAACACCAGCGGAACACTTATCCATTCTAAATCTCTCAAGAATTTTCTCGATATAACCTTTCTGAGACAATCCTAACAATCCTTCCTTTCTATTACGGAATATTTCTATTCCAATAACATAGGATGCCTCACCCATATCTTTCATTTTGAAATTCTTTGAGAGAAAATCCTTAACGTCACGTAACGTTCCTTTATTGTTTGCAACAAGTAGAATATCGTCAACATACAGTACTAGGATACAAAACTTACTCCCACTGACCTTCATATAGATACACCGATCAACGGTGTACTCTATAAAACCGTATGACAAAATGGTATCATTAAATTTAATGTACCATTGTCGGGAGGCTTGTTTCAATCCATAGATTGACTTATTCAGCTTACATACCATCTTTTCATTTCCCGGTAGGGAAAATCCCAAAGGTTGATCCATATATACTTCTTCCTCTAAGTCTCCATTGAGAAAGGTGGTCTTTACGTCCATTTGGTGAAGCTCCAAATCATAATGAGCCACCAAAGCCATAACTATCCTTAAAGAGTCTTTCTTCAAAACCGGGGAGAAAGTCTCTTTATAGTCAATGCCGTCTTTCTGAGTGTAACCTTTGGCGACTAGTCTGGCCTTATACCTTTCGATGTTACCTTTCGAATCGCGTTTGGTTTTGTAAATCCATTTACAACCAACACGTTTCTTTCCTTCAGGTAACTCTACAAGTTCCCAAACTTTGTTGTCATCCATAGATTTCAACTCCTCTTTCATAGCATTAAACCATTTTTCGGAATCATTACATTCCATGGCTTTATTGTATGATTCTGGATCCTTATCGATGCTCAAGTCACATTCTTCTTCTAGTGAATAAACCACATAGTCATCAGAAATTGCCGGTCTTCTATCCCTTACTGACCTTCGCAATTCTGTTACTTGTGGTTGATCACTTATGACTTGATCAACGTTAACATGCTCATCATTAGCTTGTTCACCTTGCGTGGGTTGAATATCCATTTGTTGTTCCGGTATGTTGTTAGACTGTGATACAACATATGGCACAACAACTTGATGAGAATTATCGGGTGTCGTTTCCGTCACCCGATTCTCTTGGATATTCACATTTCGTGAATCATCACTCCCACTGAACGTGTCATTCTCAATGAATAGAGCATTTCCAGATTCTACAATCCTTGTACTACGCTTTGGACAATAGAAAATGTACCCCTTTGACTTTTCTGGATGGTCGATGAAGAAACCACTAATGGTTCTTGCATCGAGCTTCTTTTCATGTGGGTTATAGATCCTAACTTCTGCTGGACATCCCCAAATGTGTAGATGTCTCATACTAGGTTTCCTTCCCGTCCACAGTTCATAAGGAGTCTTAGGAACTGCCTTACTAGGAACCCTATTCAGCAGATATACAGCGGTTTTTAAACCGTGCATCCTCAACGATATAGGTACATTACTATTATTAATCATACTTCTTACCATTTCGATAAGAGTACGATTCCGCCTTTCAGCTACACCATTTTGTTGTGGTGTACCCGGCATTGTGTATTGTGCACAAATGCCACGACTTTCGAGAAACCTTGCAAATGGACCTTTGTTTTGTCCACTTTCATCGAATTTCCCATAGTACTCACCACCTCTATCCGATCTCACTACTTTCACTTTTCTATCTAGCTGCCTTTCCACCTCATTGATGAACACTTCTATAACGTTCATCGCTTGAGACTTTTCATGCAGTAGATAAATATAATTGTAACGTGAGAAATTGTCTATAAAGGTAATAAAGTACCTTTCTCCATTCCATGAAGGAATGTCGAATGGACCACAAATATCGGTATGTATTAATTCCAAAAGTTCTTTGCTTCTTGTGGCAGGATACTTTGATGTGTGTTTAGTTTGCTTTCCTTTAATGCAATCTATACACACGTCCCAGTCATCAAAATCTAATTGAGGTAAAATGTCATTTTTCATTAACCTCATTAACCTTTCTTTAGAAATGTGACCTAGACTTTTATGCCATAAGAAAGCCGAACTTTCGTTCGTTGCACCACGTTTTAAACCAATCATATGATCCACATTAAACAGAGAATTTACAAATTTAACATCAAGATTGATAGAATAAAAACCATCTTTTATAATACCATAACCATAACAGTATTTATGTTTGTACATAGTAAAAACACCATCACCAATCTTAAAATTAAATCCATTACAATCCAACCTAGCAACAGAAATCAAATTTCTAGCACACTCAGGAACATAAAGACACTCTTCTAGATCCAGGTGGTATCCAGTATCCAGGATCAGTCTATACGTTCCAATTCCTTCAATGCGTGCCTTCATTCTGTTTCCCATATACATGAACTTTTCAGCTCTGTTTATGGGATGGATCGAAAGAAATCCCTGCGTAACATGAGAAACATAAGTAGTTGCACCAGAATCTAACCACCAAGTATTATTAGGTACTTCTATAATATTTGATTCAAAGCATACTGAAACAAATAGTGTACCTTTCTTTTCGAACCAAGCCTTTCTTTTAGGACAATCTTTCTTTACATGTCCGGCTTTGTTACAGAAGAAGCATTTGATTTCCTTACGGATCTGACCATCATTAATCTTTAATTGGTCCTTTCCCTTCTTCTTGTTCTTTTTACTCGATGCCTTTGATGTGCTACCTTTGGCATCCTTCTGCACAGCTAAGTTGACGGTATGGGATTTTATTTTCTTCAATCTCCCTTGCTCTTGAATGAGCATGGCCTTTATCTCTTGAAAGTTCCATTTTTCCTTTATGGTGTTATAGTTCACCTGGAACTGGCCAAACTCAACAGGAAGTGAGTTGATAATGAATTGAACCAAGAATGATTCATTCACATTCATACCCAACGTTTTAAGCTTTGCAGCCAAATTGGCCATGCTCGTTACGTGGTCATTAATGGGTTGAGACCAATCAAATTTCTTGGTCGTCAACTCACTCATTAAGCTTCCCACAACAGACTTGTCAGTAATGTCTGATTGGGAGTATGCCTTTATCTTTACCATGAAGTCCTTTGCATCATTTACTTTCGGCATCGATGGCTTAACATTTTTAGCCATCGTCATCCTCATTAAGCCCAAACACAGCCTATTAGACTGCTCACAAGCCTCATAATAAGACTTGTCAGCTTCCGAAGTGGTCTCAGTAATAGCTGGCGGTCTATCATTAACCAGTGCCAGGTCCAAATCCAATACACCCAGTTGAAACTGGATTTGTTCGGACCAGTCAGCATAGTTAAGACCGTTGAACTTAACAGATGAATTACCAGAAGCAAACAAATTCATAGTAGCTGCAAATAAACAAACATGCTCATATCAATACATTGAATAATCTAACCTAACCAGATCCCAGGTAAAGCATATAAAATTTCATTAAGTTTACCTTTGGGTAATACTTAAAGAAATGTACAATTCATGATATTATAATCTTTAATTGACTTATAAACATATTTAACACAACATGTTTAACATCTTTGGATGTTTAAACACATCAATTAACTATGTAAACATGTCACTTTAATGTTATCAGTTATAAACAATGGTCCACCTTTGGGTGACCTACTAGTTTATAACTAATAAACACATTTCAATAATATCATAATAATTAAATGAATAAACTACACAATTTAATATTGATCTTTCAAACTAGGTCACTTTGGTGACTACGTAGTTTCTACACAACAATATATTAATTGCATGAACATTCATTCACTCAATTTCTTTAATTTGACTGTATAATTAGGCGTTGCGGACGACTTATGCGGACGTTATAATGGCGTCCGCAATCCCTTACTGTCGTCCGAAACTGCCTATAGCGGACGCTAACTGTGCCATCTGCTGCGTCCGTGTGATGCGTCTGGGTGAATCAAAATTACAGATTCATTTCGGACGCATGTCTTAAGCGTCCGCAGCATCCAAGAGATGCGTCCGGATGAATCAAAACAGATTCAAAACGGACGCAACTTTTCTCGTCCGTACAGTCCGCTTCATTCGTCCTCGTGAGTAACTTTACAGATTCATTTCTGACACAAATTGTAGCGTCCGAGGCGTCCGCATCATATCGTCCGGGTGAATCATTTTACAGATTCAATGCGGACGATACTTCCATACGTTCGCGTCGTCCGCACCCTTTCACATATGCGTCCGCATATGCATTTTCAACATGAATCTTGCGTCCGACCACACTTCAGGTCGACCGCATCCTGATATCCACCGTCCGCATGACGAACAGTTCGATGAAATTCAACAGAAAACTTATATTTCTATCATCCTATTCTTGATTTCATCTATACATCCACACATGCAGGATAACACGAAATATAATCTATCATTTTTCATGCATATTACTTCATTTTCATGGTAAATCAAATCATATGTTTAACCGTGCTCTGATACCAATTGTAAGCATTTCCATTCCAATTTAACTTTTCTACTTTAATCCCATTTTTTTGTTTACTTTACATGCTTGCAATACTTTGATTCCCATATAACGAATTTGATTTAACCATTCGACTTTAAAGAAGATACCAACCTTGGTCCATGATACAAAATTGCTTTTGATGACGATGTTGAGTTCCGTTTATCAACCTTAAAACCTTTCCTTTGATTCGTTTCTTTCGATGATGCAAAAACGGCATATTCCATGATTTGATTTGAGAGAGAATTTTCCGAGAGAGAGTTCGTTCGTTCGATAGAATGACCTCATTTCTTTCTCCCTCCTGTGATTGAATGAAGACACCCGTACAAAAGGCAACTCTCCATACATGTTCTTTCGTTCGTGTCTTTTCAATCACGTCTCTTCAACTATACGTTATACAATTTTAATAAGGTTAATGTGAGGGAATTAAAACTCAATTAACTTAATACATTTAATGCTTAACAACCATCACATTAAGCTCTTTAATATTAAGTCAATGTGACATTAATTAATATGGACCACATTTATATAGATTATAATTAAATAATCTAACATCTACCAGGTAAGAAGTTGAAGAGGGAAGCTCAACTTTGGCTGGAGACTGAAAAAAATGAAGGAAGAGGCTAGAGATCTTGAAAATCAAGTTGCAGCGGGAGGAATAATTGATCGACCAAGCTTAGGGCGAAGTCTGTGCGTGAAGATAGAACAAGAAGAAAAATTATACGAAATGGGTAATTTTGCTGATGGGCTAGTGGTTGATGAGACGCCACATGAGAAAACCCAGAGGAAGAAGAAGAAGAAGACGACGATGTTGAAAAAATATGGGGGTAAGATTTCCGTCATCGGCCAGGGAGGTATTGGAAAGACGAGAATAAGAAACAAGGGTCCAACTAACTTTAAATTTGGAAAAATTCAAGTCTGATTCTCTTGCCAGGAGGGATTGTTCCTGGGTTTGAAAGATTTTGGCTGAAATTGTTCTCTTTTCATAAGAAAACTCTCTCTCTCTCTTCTCGAGAAATTTTTCCAGAACTTCGACAAGGATTTCAGGACCTCCCAGAACCAGCCCCCACTGAGTCCAGTGAGTTCCAACCTGCAGACCATCAGTTTATGGTTAAACACTTGAAAACAAAAAAGACAGAAACTCTAAATGTAGAAGAAATCAATTTTTGTAGTTAGATCCTGAAAATGGGGTTTCTTTTAGTAATATAGTCGACTTTTCTGATCAATTACTCGCCCGAAAAACACGCACATGAAACTAACGCATACCTGACAAAAGACGGCAAATGTCTCTCTCAGGGGTCCATCACAGGAGAGTTCACTTGTACTTCCATTAATGAACGTTTCCGTCAGCAAAAATCACCTGCATCGAGAAGAGACAATAAATCAGCTTACGAACAAAAAAATCAAAATTAACAGATTCGAACAGGATTATGATTTAAGTACTTTGAAAGGGTAAAGCACCATAGTTTTCTTCAAAAAAGTATATTCTTTTCTCGCAAAATCAAAACCCGAAAACATGGCTGACCTCATAGGCATACACCCAGGAGTATTTCCAGCAACTGGTTTAGTGAACGACACGACGGGAGAACTTCTTTGGACGGCCCCACAGAAAGCGAGCAAGCTCTGTCTGCTTCCGAGCTCCACTGCCTCACAGCACATTACATTTTGGAATACATTCTTATACTCAAATTTTTATCAGGGTAAAGAACAATTTATATCCAAATGATTGGAATCAATTATAAATTAGACCTTAAACTATTTCAGCTGTCAACTCTTTGCACCTTTTCGTCATGACAATGTGTAAATAGCCACCATCTGAAATGTGGAAGTTTCGTTTGGGCAAAAAAAAAAACAATTAATATCTAATTAAAAGATATAAATTGCACCTTATATCTTTTAACATATCTAACGATATTGCCTTGTACTATATCACTTTATACCCCCGAGACGCCATTACCTGGCAACCAGAAAAGTTCCCTTATCCCATAAAGGAAGAATTAAGTTATTTAATCTCAATTATTAGAAAGACAAGAACTTGAAAATGAACTGTAAAAATGGAGAATAAAAACATACCATAGCCGCTGTTCTTAAACGAGATGAACAGAATAAAAAGAGAAGTCACCTACCACCATTGGAGGTTCAATAGTTTCCACAAATTCACCATAGCAATTATCCACCATCACCTTACAGTCTGGATTCTGAACCTGCATACATTCCCGACCTGCTAATGCGGTTGCGTAAAGATTACAGATTCTAGGTCCATGACTATCCACACGACCTCTGTAGGAAAGCACATTTAGTCTCTGATTTCACAGCAATTTTAAGTGCTTCCCAGTCAAGTCCAACATCCTCTGAAAGCTAAAAAATACTACTTTGAGAAAAACTTGATCAATCAAAAAACTTGCAATAGGACTGATGAGTATGAGTCGGTTTTATACTGAAGAATTATGTACTTTCAACCATGAGTTTTGTGGGTTTGAGAGTTTTTAATGTCTTTTGTGTGTTTTTAGCTTAACATGATTGAAAAATAGATAGTAGTACAAAACCTAGTTGAAAGGACAAAAACTTCAATTTCATCTAATCAGACCATACTAGAACTTCTCGATATTGAACTTCAAAATCTTTCAACGAGCCAAGCCCATTCGAATCTCTTTTCCCGATCACTTCTTCTAAAGTGTCATATGGAGCACCGACTGCTGCCAAAAGCTGCAAGTGAATGTATTGTAAACAACAGTTAAAAGCGAGGATGGTAGATTGAGCTGAAATAGCATAAAAATTAAATCTCACTTCATCCTCGGGACGTAAAAAGGCGAATAAGGCACAAGTGATGGCATGAGTACCTTAGAAAAATTGATAATATAGAAAATAACAATTCATTTTTAAGAAAAGTCGATTCAAGAAGGTGGAGATGTTGTGTATCACAAAAAAAACTTGCAACCAAACTTGTCACGACCCAAATGGGACCCGAGACAGAACGGGGAACGACCCGGCCCGAACAACCGAATCGTCCGACTCTTTTTCTCTTAAATTTTGTTAATTAAAAACGGAAGACAAAGTATTAATTAATAACCAGATTCCAACGAATATGAGCTTAACAAGTCCAACAAGTGATATAAGATAGTAAAACCATATAATTCAAATTATAATAACTGTGCGGAAAGTAAATTACGGATTACAGTCATCTAACTAAAGTATACCTCACAAAATATCTCTCAAGGGAGAATGCTAAAAGAAATATAAACTTCGCTGGGTGAAAACGTGATTGGCAACTGGAAATCCAATTGATAAAATCTTGAAAGGTGTTATTTGGGGTGAGTTGACTAAACTCAGTAGGGATTATGTTTTTAAAGAAAAGATTTAATTAAAATGATGTTTAAGCATATATGAATTTAAAAACTCATTTTATAAAATTCCTTTCAGAGAAAAAATATACAAAAAGGCATGTGTGTGAAATCATCCACTAACATGTGGTATATAATTAAAATAAGCACTTGTTATACAAATTAAAAATCACAATGAAAATGGAGTCTCTTACGGACTTCAAGCACACTATGCCATAGACATATAACAAAATAAAAGCGATATTCGGCAATCGTAAAAGCCAAATAATACTCTTATTAGGTTTAAGGATTCGCAACCCAAGGACACTGCACATACAACTGTCCTATTACCTATTTGCACTTTAGGAATTCGAACCCAATGACATTTGAAAAATCTCCTATTATCCAATTCAATAACAAACAAACACATTCCGCACAATAGAATGTGTGAAAACAAAATAGACCCCAAATCGGGTCTATCAAACTTGATTTGCATGACCAAGTTGATCAACAAATATTTATATGCATGTTTAAATTGAAACGTGTACAGTTAAAATAAAATACAATATAAAAATCTGACTGTTATAAAAATGGACGCGTCGTTTTAATATGAGACAAGTCACAAAATATTTTATATATATATATATATGCCATACAGTGCATAAAGTAAATCTTTACCTCTAAAGTCCATAGATTTTTAATTAGATTGGGTACCTATCCAAAAAATAAGAAATTAATTTATTTTTAGGTTAAATTTTCATTCCTTGAAAATCCCAAATTTTCCTTAAAATAACTTCATAATTTTCAATAGGTGAAAACCCTTCAAATGAACTCTCAAAACAAGTCTAAACAGACTCAAAAGTGTAATTAATTTGCAGCCCACAGGTTTGGTCTACAGTCAGCAAACCCAAACCGAGGCCCAATATTGAAATGGGTTCATCCCTAACTGGTCTGGTCTGAAAATTTTAAACCAGACCGAGCCCAACCAAGTTTTACTGCCTACTGACCAGGCAACAACTCGAGACTGTGTTCAGTGCTCGTGGACGTTATCGTCCGTCATAGACAAATCGTTTCCGCGACGCGAATGACCTTTTGGCCAGTCGTCCAACCAACTGGCGTCGGAGAATTAACGGACTACGGCTCAGCTCTTGCTGAGTCGCACCACGGCGCTTCGATGCGGACGGCGTTTAAAATCCAAGTAGGTTGTTCTTAAATCAAAACTCAAAGGAGGAACCCAATTTACAGAGTTAAAGACAGAAAAATCCAACTTTTATCAACAGTTTACTGATTCAACGAAAGAGATTAACCCAATTCAATATCCAGATTCCAACCGATTTGAATATCCAAAATCCAAAACTAAACTAAATTACCAATCTGGATTTTTACCTTCGGTGCTCCCTGGCTTTTCCGATTGCAACAAGAGTTCTGGTTATGATCGAGAATCTAATTCCTTTTTCTTCTTCCAATTCGCATGAATTTCCAGAAGCTTCAAAATATTCTGCAGATTGTTGTTGACGATTCAAACGCGGAAAGGAATTTCACAGAGAAAGGGAGAGGAAAGAGAAACGGAAGGCAACCAGCGAGGAATCGGTAGAGGGAGATAAAGAGTGAGGCAGAGAGGGGAGAGTTGTTGGTTTAATGAAAAAGGTGAGAAATGGGGAAGGCTTTCCTTCCCATCCGTAACGCGTCCTAGAAATATTACATTCTCCCTCCAACACTAAGAGATTAGCTTTCTAAACAATCCCGTCTCATGTTATTTTCAAACCCTGGTTTATAATTATTGACATGAGATCCCACTCGAGCGCTCTGAAATGCTTGAAGAGCTATAGCAATTGCAAGAGTCCAAATAACATAAAGTTCAGACATAAATAAACGGACTGAAAAACCCCAAGAAGTGAGGATAAAGCTATGAGCTTTGTCGGTGTAAAGAAAGCAGCAGTACGACTGAAGTTATGGGCTTTCAAATTATACGTACAAGATCGAGTGCTTACCTCTGGAACAAAAATGGTGTCACTAAAATGATTGCCGCCATTAATGGCGTGTGAAACTCGGGAGTTCATGCGAAGAGTAGCAACGGGTCTGGAACTTATAACTGAAGACGTAGAGTAAGAAGGAAAGGCGCAGGATAAACCCCACCTTTTCTGGAGCAACTGAACCAGAAAATATTGCGGCCATGTGGGCCCACGATTCCGGCCGCGGCCTTTCCTTGCAGTAGAAATGCTAGAAATCAAGGCGTTACCAATATTTCCGACAGCGCTATGTCCCATTAACTTCAACTTCAAGCCAAATTCTTTTATCGGAGAAAATAATCTATTTCCATCTTCTCCTTCCAGCAGTTGCATTTCTTTTGCCTGCTCTCTGGATACAAATCCATAAATCTGAGAATTCAAAGAAATGAAGGATCAAAAACAAATGAAGGATCAAAAACAAATGACAACTTCCCGAAAGCTAGATCAAGCATTTTGAAAAGATCTGCAAGCACATCATGAATCGGGTGTTATTCTGTGCAAACTTCTTCAAACTATTGGGCTGTTCCCTCGTGGCTCGATATATGCAAGAAGCTTCTCTTAAGCCGCTCAGAAAGGCACCGTGCATGGTGGCTGGATATTGTCGAGTCGTTACTTCTCTGGCAAAGAACAACCGGTTGGTCACATTCTATGCAAGAACATCATAGTCGGTGCCAGATGACTTGACTCGAACATGAGAGTCAGAGCCATAAGAAAAGGAATCACTTCCCCACCTCATACAGATTGTTTGTACCGAATTCGGCGCATCAATCCTTTTCCATCAGTAAATACTTGATGATGAGGTGAAAGTTAAGTGTTTGAGAAGATACACTTTGTGATTAGTAATGGGGAAATTAACGCTGCAAACCCGCAAGTGAAAATTCAAAGAAATTTTTTTAATAAATAAAATTTTAAACTATGAAAAATTATCGTCGGCCACCTTACAGGTTTTCTGTTCAAATATAAAGCTTGTCCATCGATGCAATAAAAATATAAATTTTTAGTAAGTATTTTATTTCCTTGGCAGTTGCATATGAAAATAAAAAGAGTAAAATAAAAGTTAAACTATTCATGTTAGACCATAAATTAGTTTTTCGACAAATAAACCTCACTTATTTACCTTTGAGGATGTGAAGAACGCGGGGGATCAAAGTAGTCGATTCCGTGAGTTCAAATGTTTGTGCATCTTCTCTAGCCACAAGCGCTATAAGTACAGCCGAGCCTAAAACTGCATGGTGACTATAGAACAAAAGGAACTCCCCTCGTTCACATAAATGTTCTCCACCTACAACGCTGTACTTATACCCTTTCGAATCCAGAGTACTCAACGAGATCAGATTCTTCTTTAACTCGGGAACATGTCGCACATTACCCACTGTCCTCACAACTCCATCAAACATTCTGATTCTAACGATACCAATACCAGCTATCTTGCAAGGTGTGTTATTACCCATTAACACAGTACCTCTTGAAATGGTCTCATATGTAGTAAATCAATCCCGATTGTAGCACATATGAAACGAACATGCTGAATCCATAATCCAATCTTTGTTTGGCTTTGAGTTTCCCTCTGACACTATTAGAAGATCTCCATCACTATAGTCTTCTTTTTCTGCGACAACTACTTCACTAGATGTCATCGGTTGTTTTCCCTTCTCTGTAGCTCTCTTTAACTCATTCTGCAATTTACGGCACTCGGCTTTGATGTGCCCCCTTCTTTGGCAGAAGTAACAGGTTCTATCTTGGTACCTTGACTTTGATCTGCCCTTTGAACTCTGAACATTATCACTGTCTTTGTTGTTTGAATCTCTTGTTCTACCCCAAACAACGAGTCCCTCACCTCGAGACTTAGATTCCACAACAAGCTGCTTCATCTTTTCCTTTGATAACAAAGAACCATAAACCCCTTCCAGAATTAAACTGTTTCTACTGTACAAAATCGTATCTCTGAAAGCACCATATGAAGCAGGTAACGAACATAACAGAATCAACCCCAAATCCTCCTCATCGTACTTGCATCCCATAGTCTCCAAATCCGAAACTAACTCCTTGAATGCAGCCAAGTGCTCTGTTATAGAGACTCCTTCCAATAACTAATGAGAATATAACCACTGCTACAAATGCAGCTTACTCATCGGGGTTTTCTTCATACACAACTGCTTCAATCTGAACCATAACTCAGCAGCAGACTTCTCGTTCAAAATATCCTGCAAAATTTGATTTGACAAACGCAGACGTATCAATGATAAGGCTTTCTGATCCTTCGAATTTTCTCCTCTTCACTCCATAACATGAGCATTTTATCGAGCTCTAATAACGCGTCGTCTAAATCCATCTGTGCGAGCACATGTCGCATCTTCACCTACCATAACTGAAATATCGTATTCTGATCTAACAACGGAATATCGAATTTCACTGAACTCATCCTACCCAAAAATTTTAGAAATTTTCCCACAATTTCTGAACTCAAAATATCCGTCCCAAACTTTGAAAACCAAATAATTCCAGCCAAAATTCAATATCTCAACCACAATTTCACTTCCAAAAATCAGATATTTCCAAAAATTGAAAACCTTCAGATATCTGAACGCCAAACCAAAAATATAGAACCTTTTTTTTTTTCGTTACTCTGAAGATCTGAACGGCGGGACAGTGGTGAGACCCGCGGTCGGACGTGCAGAGGCGAGTAGAAAAACTGACAGGTGGCGGCTGGCGACTTCAGGCGGAGATTGATCGACGGCGGTTCAGCGACGACTTCTGTGCGACGTTGGACGGTGGGACGGACGACGTCTTCTGTTCGGTAGCAGCTGCTATCTCCTCGGCGACGGACGGCAGCACGGCGACAGACGGCGACGGCTGAGGACGGCAGTGGCGTCGGGTGGCTCTTCCTTCGTCGGACGGTGACGGAGCCAGGCCAGGTGGGTTTCCTTTTTACTGAAGCAGAAAGCTTCTTCTTTTCTGGAACAGAGGTGACGCACCACCAACAAAAGAAAAGTCAATTTTCTTTTCTTGTTTTTTATTTTTAATTTTTTTTTCCCAAAATTGTAATTTTTCAACTAAAATTACAAACCTCCAATTCCGTGAGTACTAAAACTCCAATTCCGTGAGTACTAAAACTCTAATTTGTTCTGATATCAATTATTGAAAAATTGATATAGAGAATCTCATCTAAGCTTTGATACTAATTGTTGAGAATTGAACGCGAAAAGAAAAAAAATTGCGAAAGTAGGAACACTAAGATTTACGTAAAAAACTCTAACGGAAATAAATCATGGACAGAGGAGAAATCACTAATAAGGAAATCAAGGTACAATAAGTTTTGCGACTCAAGCATCAATATATAGAGAAAATAAATAACCATAATATTGGATATGAATCCGACCCAGCCCAACTAGAATTCGGATCACTCCAAACTCTAACACGTTCCTAGAGAGATATTATTTGTAAATCCACCCATTATTTGTCTCAGCTCGATGACTTTGTCAAGCATCTTATTGAAGATGAACTCGATCTTTGAATCGATTTCCTTCTGGACAGGTGCCCCATCTGGATGATATGAAAGACAATTATCTCTAACCTTGTGAAGCATAATTGAAAGTTGTCTAGCAAGAACTCCTAACGGATCTTAAAAATTTTTGGAGGCGATTTCCACCTTTGTATCATAAAGGTGAAGCCACAATAAGTCGAATCCCTTTGGACTTTGTAATATCGAATTGTTAGTTAAAGTTCTAATTTTTTATACCAGAATTTTCAAGGAAAAACTGAGTTTTTATTGGTGCAGGTTCACAAGGGGAGAATCACGATTTCCGCATTGTTGATCATAACTTTTGTAATCAAAAAGGGTAAGCCATAGGCATATAAAAATTAGATTTTTTTTCTTTTGGCTTTTGCTCTGAATAGTGGCAATTTTGGTGTGAGCGTTGGATCGTTGGTCTTTGTTGAATCTATCGGAGATCTCTACAAAAATCAATGATTTCGCCAAAATGTTGGAGGAAACCAGGTGAACGCCGTCGAGAATGTCACGACTCTATTAACGTTGAGTCACGACATGGGATAACCTTCTGGCTTGGCCGATTGTGCGATAGGCTGGATCACCGCTTAGAAAGCACCGCGCCAGAGTTCTCTTTGGCTATGACTCATGAACACCTATGAGCCACTGTCTGGACTTGCAATCCAGACACTATGGCCATAGTCTAGGCCCAGTGTTGCAAAACAAGCCTCTTATTGGACTGCAATCTAGTCCCTGGGTTCGGTCCAATGCCAACTTTGAGCATACTTTAGATTCATTTTGAGCCCAATTTGAAAATTTTCTACTTATTAATTATGAATTAATTTTAAATATAAAATTGAGAATTTAGGGTAATTGATCTATCCTAAAAAAATATAGGTTACGACAATGTTGTTGATGAAGCATTAGTTTTTGTAGATCTACTTTTCCTCAATAACCAGGCAAGTCTAGTTATGTCATGACCCGCAAAGGAACCAAGACAGAACGGTGAACGATTCGACCCAAAGAATCGAATCGTCTGACCCATTTTACTTAAATTTATTAATTAACAGTGGAAGACTTAAAATAAATATTACATGCTAGAACACGATAAAGTGGGCTTAATAGTTCCAATAGTGATATACGATAGCATAGTTATATAATCCAAAAAAAAATAATTGTGAGAAAATTTAAAATAGAGATCACAATTATCCAATAAAAAATATATCTTACAAAATATCTCTCAAAGAAAATTATTAAAACTACGATAATTAAATAAACTTCGCAGGGTCTAATTCTAACTCGGTATCTAAAAATCCAGTTGATTAAATCATGAAATATGTCATTGGGGTGAGTTGACTAAAATCAATAGGGATGTAATAATTTTGATTAAAAAAATGTTGTTTAAGCATGCATGAATTTAAAATCACACTTTATAAATTCACTTTAGAAAAATGCATACAAAAAAACACGTATTTAAACCATCTACTAATATGTGGTACGTAATTAAAATAGACCATTGTTGTACCAATTAAAAATTACAATGAAAATGGAGCCACTCACGGACTCTGAGCACACCATGTCATAGACATATAACAGAATAAAAGCGATGTCGGCGATCGCGAAAGCCAAATAAAATACCCTAAGCAGATTTAGGGTTTTGCGCCTAGAAACACGGCAAATACAGGTGTCTCATTACTCTAGTTAACAACAAACACATTCTAACACGTCGAATGTGCGTAAAATAAAACAGACCCCAAACTAGGTCTATCGAAATCGGTTCACACGACTGAGTTAATCCAAAAATATAATATGGATGCTTAATTTAAACGTGTACGATGAAAATTTAAATATAATTAAAAAACTCGACTATCATAAAATGGATACGTCGTTTTAACATAAGACAGGTCTCAAAATAATTATTTTATAAGATTTATGCAATGCAGTGTATAAAAATAAATCTCTACCATGAAATGAGCTTACACTGACCAAAACCCAATAATTTAAATAGTTAAATTTCAATGTCCACTGATTTTTAATTAAGTATGAGTAATTATTCAAAAATTAAGTGTTAAATTTTTTTGATTAAATTTTTACATTTTAAAATCCCAAATTTTTTAAAAAATAAATCCATAATTTTTATTGGGTAAAAATCTTTGAATTAGATTCCCAAAACAGACCCAATCAGGCCCAAAAGTAAAATTGGTTCTCGGCCCACATTTCTGACCCAAACCGAAATGGGCCTTTTTCATCGGTCTGGTCTGCATTTTGCAGACCAGGCCGAGCCCATCCTTTTCACTAGCCCGCAGTTCCCGAACGGTCTCTGCATCGACTAGCGACCTTGGCCGGGACGCGGTGAAGGCGATGAGTGTCGTCTTCCCCCTCCTCGCAGGGGAGTCATCCTTTGGCCGAGACTCCCTGTCCCGGCCAATCACTCAACGGTTCGACACCGAAAGGACCGAACATCGCGGTTAGTCGTTTCGCAGCAGAGGCAAACTGGGCGATGGAATATCGTCTGTTTTTGACCCATCCTCCGGCCATTAAGAATTCCAAAATCCCAACCAGAAACGAACTTAAGAGGTAAATTGCCATTAAACAGAGACAGCGAAGAAAAAAAAATCAAATTTTCTACCTCAGCAGGCGGTCTCCAATTCCAGGGATTTCCAACCACTGGAAAAACAGATTTATCACAGCAAAACTCGTCACGCCCTCCTCTGAACTCATAATTAGGTTAGTTTCCCAAACCTTCAACCAAAAATTCCAACTTTTGCATAAAATCCAGCTTCAACCACTATCGGAATTACAAGGGGAAAAGAAAAGGCTTACCGAGGATGAATATTCTGTCTCGGAATAGTTTTGAGGGGAAGAGAGTGGTTTTCGGCTTTTGCAGAAGAGAGTAGAAACAGGAACGGAAAGGAGAAAAACTTTCCTTTCCCCTGTTCAAGCGTTACGCTAAACAAAGGTTACGAAAGTTACGAGGTATGTCTATTCCCACACTCACGGTGGTTGACCTATCTTTTCTCTCTCTTTTTGCCTTTTTTATTCTGTTCAGTTCTTCATCTTTCCCTCTCATACTTCTTTCATGGCTTCTTCATTACTGTCACTAGCACTATTACTTCTTCTCTCGTGTCTTACTCCATCTTCTTCTTCGTCAAGATCATTGCTTGTTCACCAGTCTGAACTAGAAACTGGTTTCAGAGTAACACTAAACCATGTCGACTCCGGTTAAAACTTGACCAGGTTTGATCATCTCCGGCTAGGGGTGAAGCAGGGGAGAGAGCGGCTGAAGCTACTAACCGCGTCGTCCCCCTCCTCGTCTGACATTGAAGCTCCCGTTTTTGCTGGAAATGGTGAATTCCTGATGAAGCTCTCGATCGGGTCACCTCCTCAATCGTTCTCTGCGACAATGGATACGGGTAGCGATCCAATCCGTCCCTGTTTTTTATCCAATCAATTCGTCCACTTTCTTCAAAAACCTTCACCTTCGGCGACTCCTCCGATGATGCAATTCGGGGTATCGGGTTTGGGTGGGGCGACGAAAACCTTCCGATGATCCAAACTACTTGATTAAATACCCAAAAAAAAAAAAAAAATTCATCGGGATTCTTTATTTTCAAAATTTATTTTAGGAAATTAACAAAACACAAATATGAGATCAATCACAAATCAATAATTGAACTATGACTAAACAAACCATATAAAAGAACATGGACGTAGAAACTTTGTTACACCAATTAAGATAAGTTCGTGACATTACAATCTGAGGAGTAACACCAAATATTTTTTCAGTAAAGAGTTTTAAATATTGATTTTAGACTAAAAAGAGTAAACACTAGACATGAGAAGAGATGGGAACCAAATTTTTCTACCAAAAATTGTTCATCTTTTCAACTCCCTCTATTTCATAAAAGAAAAAAATAAGATCTAATTTACACTACAAAAACTATATTATTCTTATGTAACGAGTAAAAATAAATAAATAATAATTATAACGAGAAGATTAAGATGAACAAAAAATAAGAATTTATCACTTGTCAAAATATTATAAGTTATCTAGTGAATATAAGATAATTAAAACATTGTGTTACGCACAATGTTACAAAGTAGTTAAGTGACAGCAAAAGGGACATATAACTATTATGAGATCATAATTCACTCCTAAACAACAAGTTCAATTGAAAGGCATCTGGGACGTGTAATTCGGTTCATTTTTTTAATAGCTTTTGTCGTTTTTCTTAGATAATTAGTATAATATCAATATTATTTTTAAATTTTATGAGGAGACGTGTTGGAAAAAGGAGGCCTGTTTACAAAAAAAAAAAAAAAAAAAAGGCCCACTTTAGTTTGCATCCATGTTTCCTTACTAGTTCCCACCTGTAAGTTGCTTGGCAATTTCTTGTACTTCAAACGTTGAACCCCCTTCTCCATTATTATGCTCTTGTTTCAGTCTGAAGCTTATCATGTGAGAGGCTCTGACGTTCGGACAAGAAACCTTTTGAAGCAGAATCAACAAATCAGGTAAAAGATTCTGTAAATTTGCTTTCATGGAAACTTATTTCCAAAATGAATGAAAATCTTATTTTCTTTGAGTTGGATTTTGTCATGTTCTTGTAGCAGTACGATCATGGAGTCTGTATTAGCTCTCGTGTTATTAGGAATAAGCTACTACTGGAACTTTGAAGAAAACAAGAACAAACTCATCGCAACAATTAAACGACTGAATAGCCGAAAGGTCGACGTCCAGTTGAAAATAAGTTTTGCGCTTCGTCCGAGGAAGAAGTTGAAGAGCGAAGCTCAACTTTGGCTGGAGAATGTGGAAAAGATGACGGAAGAGGCTAGAGATCTTGAAAATAAAGTTGCAGGGGGAGGAATAATGTCACGATTAAGGTTTGGGAGAAGTCTGTGCGTGAAGATAGATGAAGCTGAAAAATTATACAAGATGGGTAATTTTGTTGATGGGCTAGTGGTCGATGAGACGAATACTAGATATGCAGATCTTTCTGAGAAAACCGAAAGGAAGTGGAAGGAGATGATGATGATACAACCCTTTTTCCTTATCGGGGCGGGAGTAATTGGATTCATTATCGTGATGAGAGTAATTAGATTCCGATAGAGTTTTCACGTTAAAATCGATCAGGTTGATCTGTGCTCTTGTTGGTTGTGCGTGATTGAAGCTCTGTGTCTTATTTGGTAACCCGAGAACTGTAGCTGGTGATAGTTTTTATATATAAGTTTTGCGGTTATATAACTTGCTGCTGTGCTATTTTACATTTGATGCTCAAGGATATGCTATCACGACCCAAAGATGAGCCAACCAGAACCGCAGAGTCAGGGGATCCGATCCTCGTAGAACCCAATCGCTTAACCCAAGGTATGTGTTTTAAAAGAAGACTTATAAATATTTAATTTAGCCCAAAATGAAATAGGCCTAGGTCCGAGTAGTGTCACAACAGAAAGATGAGCAGAACAGAACCGTCGAGTCAAGCGACCCGATCTTTATAGAGAATCCGATCACCTAGCCCAAAGCGTGTGTTTTAGCAGAAGACTTATAAATATTTAATTTGTCTCAAAAGTATATGAGTCTAAGTCCGTGCAAGGATCACGAGAAAATAACAATGCATAAATTTAAAATGAAGTCCAAGTACTGTGCAACAAATCAAAACCACAGTGTTAAAGTTTACAGACTTCATATATAAATATCCTCACCAAGTAACAATAAATTACTCAAGTAAAAATAATAAAACAGTTCAGCTTCTGATCCTGAGCTACTATTTCTTTCACCTAAAGTTTTGGGGGATGAGTCGTTTGGGATGAATGACTAACTCAGTAAAATGTAGCTATACTAGATGCAACTCATGCAAAACTGATTTTTCTATATTTTCGAAAACAAAGTTATGTTTCTCATTTTAACGTACATGAATTTTTAACTGAAATCTCTTATCATTTTATAAATCTAGCCCAAGGCCATTGACGAGGCTTTTATCGAAAACTCGTTGTATACATAGACAACTATACCTCATAAAATTAGCCATCATCATTTTCCAATCCGAACACGTCACTAGTGAAAATGGTTGATCACTTAAGGACTCACACATCACTCAGCAGAGAATAGGTGGTCACCCGTCAGCAACAACACCTTATGAGGTAGTAGGAAGTATAAATGACGATGGTCCGTAGATCCAACGCGTCACCCGAGTTGCCGACAATTCGCTCAGTTACGACACAACTCGTACGATAGAATAGAACGAATATGGTTGCTCACTATATGTAGGCTTATTTAACAGCTAAGATACCTAGAAACTCCAAATTGACGAGAGTTGCTGACGAGTAAACTCGACCGTCATGGCACCCGTTAAATGAAACGATCCTTAGGTTAGATAAGTCTCAGCGACTGACAACCGTCTGATCCATGGGATAAAACCCTGGCCAGGTTTAGGGGCTTGCGACCCAAAGAGACGTCATCACTCTTTCATACGAGTTTACGACTTTCAGGAGTTTCAACCTGAGGACACATCACCAATGTCCCACCTATATTTTCGCACGTCAATCAATCAACCTTCACACAACAAAAGGTATCAAAGGGGATTGTGAATCCATCCCTCAACATATGCACAATAAATTTCAAAACATATACGGAATTAAATGTGAGAAAACATACTACTAATAAAAACTGACGTGCTGTCAAACAGTCCCCGTCATTTTTTTAAGTGCGGTATTCCACAAAATAATTATTTTGAAAACGAGATACGATGCAATGTAATACAAGAGGTATAAAAATCTCTACCTCTTCGACGTTCTCTTTTGATACTCGGAGCGACAGTCTCATCGGGAATCGTATCACACTCACCAAAATCGTCTAAGCATGACAAAAGTATAAATGCGAGAATTTATAAATAAATTCTATGAAATAAACAGAGGGTCCTATACCGAGAATAGAAACCCAACTGAAATGGAAGTGACTTGTCTAAGAATCTTAACAAAATTCTCAATCTTTATCTAACAACATTTTTCTCCAAATGCGACAATAAAATCCAAAAATCATTTACTTATTATCCCAAGCAAAAAGCCACTACAACATAATATCATAATTCCACAATTTGGTATCCAAACTCTCACATCCACATGTTATCAATTTAAAGTCCAAGATTCAAGACAGCAAACAACCCGATTTAAAATCTTCAAGTCTACCAATAACTAACTAAACAACAACAAGAAAACTATAATAACTTCAGTTGAAACCCAAGCAATTATTTCTTACTCTTTCGACTTCAACATTTAGTTAATTCCATCAACACATTAGCAATACAAAACCCTCATTGCTATGTCATTCTAAGATGGAGTTCACCACTAATCAGAACTCACCAAGACATCTGTTGAACCATGGCAAAAACAGAAAGCTTAAATCACTAGCCATAACACTAGGGTTTTCTTCCATCAAACAAAACCTATCTTAACTTAGTACCATGTTCTGAATATGAATCACAACCTAAATAACGCAGCAGCAAAACCAAATTACAAAAACTTCACCACAAACAAGTCCTAACAGACGCACTGAATCGGCCCTATCTCATTACAGCAGCAAAACAAAACCAACAACCAATATATCCCAACTTCATTAGTGAACCAAAAAACCAGAACAAAGCTAGAAACCATTTTTGAAGCAGAAATTCAACTAAAATCCCTCCAACATAACAAAATTAGATTCAGTCCCAATTTGCAACAAAAATCCAACAAAAGCAGTTAATCATTCCAAATGAAGAGAAATTAGAATCCAACACCCAACCCGAAACGAAGTCACATTTTCAAACTGAAAACGAAAAGACCCAGTTGAAGATTTCCTCACCGTCAGAACAGAACCGAGGTGTTATGGAGGACACGAGTGGAGGGAAAGAAGGAAATAGTGGGGACAAGGAGAGATAGAGGCAACTGTTACGTGGAGGACAGGATGGAGGAAAGAGGGGAATGTTACGTTGAGGAGGGAGGAAAGAGGGGAGCAAGTGGGAGACAGGAGTGGAGGAAAGAAGGGAATGGTGGGGACAAGGAGAGAGGGTGGTTGATGATAAAATGGTAGAGAATTGGGAAAGGAGGGTGTCGAGGATTGAATTTGTATTTGTTTGTTTTTCATTTCTTAAATGTTTCTTTTTATGTAATCGTCAGCATCCTGGCTTTCTTGAGTTCTAAAAATTCTATTTTGCTTCAATCATCTCTGCAACTACAACAATTGGTATTAGAGCTACTACGATCGGCATGAGGGATTTTTACTCTGAGATGGATGAAGCCCACTTGTGGCAAATGGAGGACGACTTGAAGGAGCTGAATCCCAAGGTAACTTCTCTCTGTTCTCGGATGGAGCAAATCGACAAGAAGCTGGACCAGTGGGGTGAGCCCTTGGAGAGATTTGCGGTTGAGCATGAAGAGATTTTGGGGGTGTGGAATCCACGGTTACAGAGGCAAGCAGAGCTTATTGCTCCTAATTTCACATCCGCCACAACGGATGTTGAAGAAATGGAGGTTGCTGCTCCAACTTTCCCTACCACGGAACCTGCCGAGGAAGAAATGGAGGTTGCTGCTCCAACTTTCCCAACCGCGAACATACCAATTGTTGTAGTTGCAGAGATGATTGAAGCAAAATAGGATTTTTAGAACTCAAGAAAGCTAGGATGCTAGCGATTACAGAGAAAGAAACATATAAGAAATAAAAATCAAACAAATATAGATTCAATCCTCGACACTCTCCTTTCCCAATTCTCTATCATTTTATCATCAGCCACCCTCTCTCCTGGTCCCCACCATTCCCTTCTTCCCTCCACTCCTGTCTCCCACTTGCTCCCCTCTTTCCTCTCTCCTCAACGTAACATTCCTCTCTTTCCTCCATCCTGTTTTCCACGTAACAGCTGCCTCTATCTCTCCTTGTCCCCACCATTTCCTTCTTTCCCTTCACACAACAGAACAAAAGGATGAACTCTGAAGCTGAAAAAGATCAGCCAACAGGGTCTCCAGAAGTTCCTTAATCCTGAAGTACAATAAAAAGAAATGCAAACAAGTAAAAACAGGGATACATTCTTCACACCCTCTCCATCCTCTTCTACTTATTTATGCCCTCCGTATTTGCATCTTCTTCCCCCACCTTTTCCAGCTCTGGTGCTCCCGTAATCGGGTCTGGTGTGTTTGTTCTTTCGGGGTGTTTCTGCGTTGGTGCTCCCACAGTCTGGTTGGGTGGGTTTGTTCCTCCTAGGTGTTTCCGTGTTGGTGTTCCCGCTGTCGGATCTGGTGTGTCCGTTACTTCTGGATGAATCTAGTCCTTAAACCCGTGAGTCGTTGGTTGATGACGAGCCGGGTCGAGCTCTCCTTGGTCTCCTACCCCTCCTACGACGTTGACCCCACTTAGCGTAGTTGAGGTCGTAACAGCCAACCCCCCGTATAGCACCTTGTCCCCAAGGTTGGAACATAGGAAAACGCTCGGTAATGAGGGACGAATCAACCCATGTAGCATCCGCCTCTGACTGTTGTTCCCACCAGACTAACCATTGTGTAACCGGAGTATTGCCTCGCTTCACCATACGAGTCTGAATAACAGCCTTTGGTGACTGTGCTGGGACTAAAAGAATTCAGTAGGAAGACTAGAACTGACCACTGCGGAGGAACCCAATTGATGTTTTAGGAGGGACACATGGAAGACATGGTGGATTCGAGCAGACTCTGGTAATAACAGTTTATAAGCCACTTCGCCGATGCGCTCCAATACTCGGAACGGACCAAAATATTTTGGTGAAAGTTTATGAGTTGAGCGAATTTCCACCGACCGTTGGCGATAGGGCTGTAACTTCAAGAAAACCATGTCACCCACCGTGAAAGAACGCTCAGTGCGCCCTTATCCGCATACAACTTCAAGCGAGCTTGAGCTTGGGCAATATTTTCCCTGAGGACCTTGTTCATTTGTTGCCTGTCACCTAAAAATTGGTCCACTACTTCTGTCCCAGAGTGAGAATAGGGTCCCAAAGCCAACATAGGCGGTTTGAAGCCATACAAAACTTCGAAAGGAGACATCTTGATGGCCGATTAGAGAGTAGAGTTGTACCACCATTCGGCTAATGGTAACCACCTTCGCCAATGAACAGGATGAGAGTGAGTCATACAACGAAGATACATCTCCACACATTGGTTAACTCGCTCAGTTTGGCCATCCGTTTCAGGTTGATATGCGGATGACAATTGCTCTGATACCAATTGTTGTGGTTGTAGAGATGATTGAAGCAAAATAGGATTTTTAAAACTCAAGAAAACCAAGATGCTGGCTATTACAGAGAAAGAAACATATAAGAAATGAAAAACAAACAAATACAGATTCAATCCTCGACACCCTCCTTTCCCAATTCTCTACCATTTTATCATCAGCCACCCTCTCTCCTTATCCCCACCATTCCCTTCTTTCCTCCACTCCTGTCTCCCACTTGCTCCTCTCTTTCCTCCCTCCTCAACGTAACATTCCCCTCTTTCCTCCATCCTGTCCTCCACGTAACAGTTGCCTCTATCTCTCCTTGTCCCCACCTTTCCTTCTTTCCCTCCACTCGTGTCCTCCATAACAGCGATCCTCCTTCAACAAACCTTGTCCTCAAGATTTGGAAAATCTCCGATCATCACTATTGATGCTCCCATATGCCTCCACCCGAATCAAAGATACATATGCCTGGTATCTGTAGCAGCCAATGCCAGTGCTGGAAATCCGAGTGCCCACATTCAGCTAGTTTAGGGTTGACGAATACTGGCGGTGAAGAAGACGATGGTCCAGGCTTCACGAGGACCTGTTTCTGTTTCGCATTGGTCCGATCCGCCAAGGTCTGGTTTAGCTCGGCCAGAATAACATCCAGTTTGGAAGCATTCTCGGCGTGGGTGTTCTCCTGTCGAGCATGCACACGGGTAACCACCAGTTCTTCCTCAGCTATGTTCGCTGCTAGGAAAGTTGGAGCAGCAACCTCCATTTCTTCCTCGGCAGGTTCCGTGGCAGGGAAAGTTGGAGCAGCAACCTCCATTTCTTCAACATCCGTTGTGGCGGATGTGAAATCAGGAGCAATAAGCTCTGCTTGCCTCTATAACTGTGGATTCCACACCCCCAAAATCTCTTCATGGTCAGCCACAAATCTCTCTAAGTGCTCACCCCACTGGTCCAGCTTCTTGTCGATTTGCTCCATCTGAAAACAGAGAGAAGTTACCTTGTGCTTTAGCTCCTTCAAGTCGTCCTCCATTTGCCACCAGTGGGCTTCATCCATCTCAGAGTAAAAATCCCCCATGTCGATCGTAGTGGCTCTGATACCAATTGTTGTAGTTGCAGAGATGATTGAAGCAAAATAGGATTTTTAGAACTCAAGAAAGCCAGGATGTTGGCGATTACAGAGAAAGAAACATTGGCCGAGCTAAACTAGACCTTGGCGGACCGGACTGACGCGAAACAGAAACAGGTCCTCGTCAAGCCTGGACCATCGTCTTCTTTACCGCCAATATTCATCAACCCTAAACTAGCTGAACATGGGCACTCGGATATCCAGCACTGGCATTGGCTGCTACAGATACCATGCATATGTATTTTTGATCCAGGTGGAGGCATATGGGAGCATCAGCAATGATGACCAGAGATTTTCCAAACCTTGAGGACAAGGTTTGTTGAAGGGGGAGCGCTGTTATGGAGGACACGAGTGGAGGGAAAGAAGGAAATGGTGGCAACAAGGAGAGATAGAGGCAGCTGTTACGTGGAGGACAAGATGGAGGAAAGAAGGGAATGTTACGTTGAGGAGGGAGGAAAGAGGGGAGCAAGTGGGAGACAGGAGTGAAGGAAAGAAGGGAATGTTGGGGACAAGGAGAGAGGTCGCTGATGATAAAATGGTAGAGAATTGGGAAAGGAGGGTGTCGAGGATTGAATCTGTATTTGAAAATGGGATGCGGTGCAATGCGATGCAAGAGGTATAGAAATTCATACATCTTCGGCATTGTCTCTTGGTACTCGGAGCTACAGCCTCCTCAAAAATTATATCACACTCCCCAAAATCGTTATTGTAATGATTTTGTTGACTTCAGGACCTCTCCCAGACCAGCCCCCACTGAGTCCAGTGAGTTCCACCCTGCATCAAGAAAACCATTCACCTCCACAGCATCAGTTTATGGTTAAAAACGTAAAAACAAAAAAGATAGAAGCTATAAATGTAGAAGAAATCAATTTTTGTATTTAGATTCCTGAAAAGGAGATTTCTTTTAGGAATACAGTCTAACTTTTCTCGTCAAAAAATCGAAAAAATGATCAAACTTGCCCAAAAAAGGTGCATGAAACTATCGCGTACCTGACAAAAGACGGCAAATGGCTCTCTCAGGGGTCCGGCAAAGGAGGGTTCACTTGTACTTCCATCAATGAACGTTTCGTCAGCAAAAATCACTTGCATGGAGAAGAGACGATAAATCAGTATACGAAGAAAAAAAAATCAAAATTAACAGATTCGAACAGGATTATGATTCATCTCATTAAGCATAAGCTGAAGATTCAACTATAGGCAGGAAATTCAACTACTTTGAAAGGGTAAAGCACCATGGTTTTCTTCAAAAAAAGTACGTTCTTTTCTCACAAATTAAAAACCGGAAAACATGGCTGACCAGAAGTATTTCCGGCAACTGGTTTAGTGAACGAACCCACGGGAGAACTTCTTTGGACGGCCTCACAGAAAGCGAGCAAGCTCTGTCTGCTTCCGAGCTCTACTGCCAGACAGCATATTACATTTCACAATAAATTCTTATTCTTTTGTACGGAAGAAACTATGCCAATAAGAAGCAAAAGTGAAAGTAAATTGCCCTGATAAAACTCAAATTTTTTCAGGGTAAAGCACAATTTAAATCTTAATGATTGGAATCAATTATATAGATTAAACTTTAAACTATTTCAGCTGTAAGTTATTTACACTCTAAATAGCTGACATCTGAAATGTGGAAATTCTATTTGTGCAAAAAAAAAAAAGTTTAAAATTTAATTGTAAATGACCTCAAATATTAGAATATAAATTGCACTTCCATTTTTTAATATATCTTACGAGACGGACTTGTACTATATAATGGAGGGGAATACGGGTTAGTGGCTGCACTTTATACCCCCGAGACGCCATTACGTCGGCAACTAGAAAAGTTCCCTTGTCCCAGAAAGGAAGAACTAAGTTATTTAATCCCAATTATTAGAAAGACAAAAACTTGAAAATGGACTGAAAAAATGGGGAATAAAAAATACCTTTAATGCCCCTCCAACCATTTGAGGCGAAAGAAACAACCCTTGGAATATCGACCGCATTACATCACCCGAAGTTGAGCCACAATCTACACCTAAACCAGGGGTAGACAAGCGGGCTGCAGCCGCCCTAACCCATCTGTCTCCTTCGGCTACATATCCACCGCAAGGAGCAATTGTTCCACCAGGGTTTTTGATCAAACTGCCAGCAATTAGATCTGCACCCTGCCCATCTTTAATAGTATAACGTTATAAATTACCACTAATTTCATAAGCTTAAACTGTTGAATTAAAGTTAATTTAATTATTTTTTCATATTTTTCCCTCACTTGGTCCTTACTTTAGTTTTAAGTGGATTAAAGCGACAAACGATAATTAAATCGGAGATGAACCGATGAAACAAAATTTTGCAATCAAAATTCATGATATGATATCATGAAAAATTATCACTAATATCGTAATCATTGACGTATCGCTCCTGCAACTACTGACAAGTAGTGACAAACAATATAAACCGACGCGTGAGAGAAACCGTTACGATATACTATAAATGATTAAATTAATTTCAACCCAACATTTAAAAGTTTTAGAATAAGGGGTAAATAAACATAACACACTTCTTAAACAAGATGAACGGAATAAAAAGATAAGGCACATACCACCATTGGAGGTTCAATACTTTCCACAAATTCACCATAGCAAGTATCCACCATCACCTTACAGTCTGGATTCTGAACCTGCATACATTCCCGATATGTTAATGGGGTTGCGTACGAAGGAAAGAATTATGTAAAAGGGATAAGCTCAAAAATGTGTAGAAGGATTAGCTCAATCCAAATAGAAACACTAAAATTATCGTACAAACGGAACAATCACAAGACTTATCGTAAAAAATTAAATCATCACATTCTAACCATAAAACTCGAGCTTTATTAATTAAAAAAAAAATATTCAATCTTTTTACAGTTCAGATCCTTATGGTTGCATTCCAAATGCTACCTTTATAAGCTTTATTGCCCTTCCTATTTCGTCTACACTTAAACTTCCCCTCCATGAATATCCACAAGACCTCTGTATGAGAGCACATTTGGTCTCCGATTTCACAGCATTTTTAAGTGCTTCCCAGTTAAGTCCACCATCCTGTAAAAGCTAAAAACAAATACTAATTTGAGAAAAGCTTGATCAATCAAAAAACTTCTTTTTGCAAGCAATAGGACCGATGAATCGGTTTTATAATAAGGAATTAAGTACTTTCAATCGTGGGTTTTGTCAGTTTGAGAGTTCCTAATGTCTTTTTAAGTTGTTTTTTGTGTGCTTTTAGCATAACATGTTTGAAAAATAGATTGTAGTGCAAAACCAAGTTGAAAGGACAAAAACGTCAATTTCATCAAGTAGGATCGTACTGGAACTTCTCAATATTGAACTCCAAAATCTTTCAACAAGCCAAGCCCGTTCGAATCTCTTTTCCCGATCACTTTTTCTAAGGTGTCATATGGAGCACCAGCCACCGCCAAAGGCTGCAAGTGAATGTATTGTAAACATCAGTTAGTAAAAGATAGGATAGTAGATTGAGCTGAAATAGCATAAAAATAATATCTCACCTCATCCCCGGTACAAAAAAAGGCGAATAGGGCACAAGTGATGGCATGAGTACCTGAGAAAAACTGATAATAGAGAAAATGATAATTCATTTTTAAGAAAAGTCGATTAAAGAAGGTGGAGATGGTGTGTATCATCTAAAAAACCTGTGACCTAACTATTGTGGATTCAGCTCCATCAATCTCTGCAAAGGCGTTGTCTGATGCTTCACGGAACCCTGCCTCATCATGGCCATAGCCAGTCGATCCACTAAAGTGCTGGTTATGAAAAATTACCTCTATTAACGGTTTCAAAATTTCAACAATAATCTGTCTAGCATAACAATATAAAACTTAGAAAGTAATGTTTAATGGAGCCTTTTCAAAATCTGGCAAAAATCATTAAAAGGGTCATCATGGAAGCCATTCCTCTAGCAGATATTCTAAGGATTAAGGACTTAATCTTGATTAATTAAGAAAACTTAAATTTATTGTTATTCAGATATACTGAAAATGAACAAATATACACTTAAGAACATTAAATTTATTACTATTGAGATCCCACTCGTGCCTTCTGAAATGCTCGAAGAACTCGAGCTGTATTACATGCCACCAAATTATCCACTGCTCGGAATTCTGCCTGCAAGGATTTAACTGCTTGTACAACCTATCGAAATTGAGCAACAAAAAATCAGTATTTCAGACCACCTAGATTTCTACAATAATCAGAGTTCATAATCCACTCAAATTACAGTCAACATTTGAGCCAAACTAGAAAAATTAAATCCAGGAGAAAAACCGTTGTCAATGCTATATCATGGATGAATACAAAAGAAAATGTACTAAAAAATAGCTAGCTGTTGCAGTGTGCAAAAAAGAGGAAAACTTTGCTTGAGTCTACAGAGTTATGCATTTTCCTATCACGAAATAGGTTGATTATTGGTACGATCACGTTAAGATAAATTAGTTCCATCATGAAAAATTCTGCTTAGACGCCATGTCCTTCCCACCTTAAGTTTCTAGCAATTGCAAGAGTCCAAATAACATAAAGTTGGAACGGATATAAACGGACTGAAAAACCAGAAGAAGTGAGGATAAAGCTATGACCATTTCGGTGTAAAGAAAGCACTTTTCAGGCAACCAAATGTAGCAGCAGCACGACTGAAGTTATGGGCTTTCATATTACACGTATAGGACCGAGTGCTTACCTCTGGAACAAATGTGGTGTCACTCAAATGATTGCCGCCATTAATGGCGTGTGAAACTCGAGAGTCCGTGCGAAGAGTAGCAACGGGTCTGGAACTTATAACTGAAGACGTCGAGTAAGAAGGAAAGGCGCAGGATAAACCCCACATTTTCTGGAGCAACCGAACCAGAGAGTGAAGGGAAAACCACCCGCAGCTTCAAGAATTGCAAACGCCGTGGGACGATGAAATCTTGAAAAGCTTTGATTTTCGGCCCACTCGGAAGCTTTTATTGGGCTATATTAGGAAACTATCACTCTTCCAAGAATAGATTTTTACAAGATAGCTTTTGAATAGGTCTACTTAGCGCCCTCACAAATCAAATATTCTGCTAAGCATCTTGTTTCATTTGCGTCTATCTGTGCCTAATCTTTGAGGAACTGAGAGAAAATCAACTTCATCCGAAAAAATAAATATAAAAATCCTCATTTTTTGTGTTAATTCACAAAAGAAGTATAAATTAAAGAAAAAATTATGATTTTTTTAATGCTAGAGTTGATTTGGCGATTTTGAATATGAACAAAGACATAAACCGACAGGAGACGTTAATAATGCTTAAAACCCAAAATTCTATAATGTTTTTATCCCTTACCCGAATTATATGTTCTTGAGTGGGTCACGGTCCAGCTTTGCTTGGGGTGTGAACTGGCACAATTTGGGCCATAATTCCAAGGTCTGTTTGGACCTTTTTTTTGGGCAAAAATGTTAGACTACGATCTAACCTTGAGTGGACCAAAAAATCAAATCCTATTTGGGCCTGTTTTTTGATTTGGGCATTTTTTTCCAATTAATTTAGATTAAATTTTAAATGATAATTAGATATATTTAAATATAAAAAATTTGATCAAAACCCAAAATTAATTAAAAATATGTGAACTGTTGAATTTGGATTTTTGGACTTTAATCACCGTAAGCCCACTTCGAGGTAGAGATTTATTTTTATGCACTGCATTGCATAAATTTTATAAAATAAATATTTTGATACGTGCTTCAATAAAAAGGACGTGTCCATTTTATAGTCATCAAGTTTTTAAATTTTCACTAGACACGTTTCAATTAAACATGCTTATTAAAATTTCTAGATCAACTCGATCATGTGAATCGAGTTTATCGACCCAGTTTGGGGTCTATTTTATTTTACGCACATTCGATCGTTGAAGAATGTGTTTGTTTGTTGTTAACTAGAGTAATGAGACAGTTGTATGTGCTTTGTCCCTGAGTGCAAAACCCTAAACCTGGTCAGGGTGTTTTATGTGACTTTCGCAATCGCCGAGCATTGTTTTTATTTTGTTAAATGCCTATGACATAGTGTGTTCAGAGTCCGTGAGTGACTTCATTCTCACTGAGATTTTTATTTAATACAACAATTGTCTATTTTAATTACGTATGACATATTAGTGAGTTATTTTAAACACATGCTCTTTTGTACAAATCTTCTAAAATGAATTTATAAAATCCAAATTTTAAATTCATGCATGCTTAAACATTATTTTAATTGAATTTAGTAAAACATAATCTCTATTGAGTTTAGTCAACTCACCCTAATGACACATTTCAAGATTTTATCAACTGGATTTCGAGTTGCCTAGTTAAGATTAGATCCGGCAGAGTTTTATTTTACTTTCAAAATTTTAGTATTCTTCCTTTGCCAGATATTTGTGAGGTACTCTATTATGGACAATGATATCCCTTATTTTTCATTTCTGCACAATTACTTTATTGGATTATATTATTTCACTATCTGATATCATTTATTGGGCCTATTAAACCCATGTTTGTTGGGCCTTGACTTATAATAATTCATTTTAAGTCATTCGCTATTAATTAATAAATTTAAGTAAAATATGTCGTGTCATTCGGTTCTTTGGGTCGGGTCATTCTCCATTCTGTCTCGGGTCGCTTGATGGTTGTGACACATAATGTGCCCAAAATCCATAAGTGACTTCATTTTCTTTGAGATTTTATGTGGTACATCAATGATATATTTTAGTTACGTGCCACATTATAGTGAATTGTTTAAAGTACGTGCTCTTCTGCACAATTTTCTAAAAATGAATATAAGAAACATCAGTTTTAAGATCATGTATGTTTAATTTTTGTTTTAATTAAAATGCTAAATGTAAAATTTGATCCATATTGAGTTTAGTCAACTCACCCCAATGATAACTCATTTTCAAGGCTCTATCAGCACAACCATTAGTTGCTGACCCAAGATTAAATTTCGACAGATTTTTTTTATTCCTTCATTTTTAATAAATTTCTTTGAGAGATATTTTGAGAGGTAAACTTTGTTATGGATTACTATAATTTATTATTTTATATTTTATTTTATTCAACGCAATTACTTTTGAGTTATATTGCGACATTATTTGATATTACTTATTGGACCTGTTTAGCCCATGTTTTATCAGGCTTTGGCTTTTAAATAATTTATTTAAACTTCTAAGGCTAATTAAAATAATTAAGAAAAAAGATTCGGACAATTTGATTCTTTGGGACATGATTATTCTTCGTTATGTATCGAATTTCTTGCGGATAGTGATATAATGAGTATTATCGTGATCTAACTTCGCTAGGAAGAAAAATAATAGATAAACCATAAGTAAGCCATTGTCACTTTTTCAAAATATTATAATATTTAAAATATTATAAGTAGATGAGTGAACTATTTTGACAGCAAAAATGACTTATAACTACTTAGAATAATATTATCAAGGGAAAATGACAAATCAATCATCATGGTTTTCACTCAATGACAAGTCAACCATTGTGGTATGTTTTATAACAAATTAACCATCCACGTATGCTCGGTATGACAAATCAACCATCGATGCCCGCAAAATACACTGAGGGTCCCGTAACGCGGCCTCCAGGCAAAAAAATAACTGGAGGCCGCGGCCTCCAGGCAAAAAAATAACTGGTCGTCGCTAGTAGCCGTGCGAGATCTGAGCAGAGGGTTGGCGTCGCGTGGTCGTCGCTCATCGCCTTGCGAGATCCGAGCAGAGGGTTGGCGTCGCGTGGTCGTCGCTCGTCGCCGTGCGGTAGTTAGCCTTGTGGCCGATTGGGGGAGAGAGGAAGAGCGTCGAGCGATTGGGTGAGAGCGGAAGAGCGATTGGATGAGAGAGGGAGAGCAGAGGGTCGGAAAGGAGATGATTTCATTTTCCCTTTACAAAGGAAAAATGATTGAGGTGGTGGGTCCAGGCAATTTTATTTTGCCTGGAGGCCGCGGCCTCCGTGCTTTTTTTGCCTAGAGGCCGGCCTCTAGGCATTTTTTTGCCCGGAGGCCTTTTTTTGCTTGGAGGCCGCGGCCTCCAGGCATCATTTTTTTTCCTTTTTACCTAGAGGCCGCTGCCTCCAAGCCAATTTTTGCCTGGAGGCCGCGTTTTTTCCTGGAGGCCGGCATTTTTTTCCCTGGAGGCCGCAGCCTCCAGTTATTTTTTTGCCTAAAGGCTTTCCCTGGAGGCCGTGGCCTCCAGTTATTTTTTTGCCTGAAGGCCGCGGCCCTCAGTGTATTTTGCGAGCAGCGATGGTTGATTTGTCATACCGAGCATACGTGGATGGTTAATTTGTTAGAAAACATACCACAGTGGTTGACTTGTTATTGACTGAAAACCACGATGGTTGATTTGTCATTTTCCCTATTATCAACTTGCACAATATTATTTTTAAATTTTACTTATATATTTTTTTATAAGGAGACGTGTTGAGAAAGGAAACGTGTTGAGAAAGGAAAGGAACAGTGTAGTTTGTATCCGTGTTTACTTCCTAGTTCCCACCTGTAATTTGCTTGGCAATTTCTTATACTTCAAATGTTGAACCCCTTCTCCGTTATTAAGCTCTTGTTTTGGTTTGAAGCCTATCCTGTGAGAGGCTCAGTCTGAAGTTTGGACAAGAAACTTTTGAAGCAGAATCAAGTAATCAGGTAAAAGGTTCTGTAAATTTGCTTTCATGGAAATGTATTTTCAAAATGAATGATAATCTTATTTTCTTCGAGTTGAATTATGCGTGATCTTGGGAGACTGCAGGAGCTTTCGTGTTATCAGGAATAAGCTACGTCTGGAACCTTGGAGAAAACAAGAACAAACTCATTGCAACAATTGAACCACTGGATAGCAGAAAGGTCGATGTGATGTCGAGAATAAGTTCCGAGCTTCGACCAGGGAAGAAGTTGAAGATCGAAGATCAACTTTGGCTGGAGAATGTGGAAAAGAAGAAGGAAGAGGCTAGAGATCTTGAAAATCAAGTTGCAGAGGGAGGAATAATGGAACGATCGAGCTTAGGGAGAAGTCTGTGCTTGAAGATAGAAGAACCTGAAAAATTAAAGGAGATGGTTAATTTTTCTGATGGGCAAGTGGTTGATGAGACGCCATGTGAGAACACTGGAAATGCAGACCCGTCTGAGAAAACCCAAAGGAAGAAGAAGATGAAGAAGAAGAAGAAGAAGACGATGAGGAAAAAAAATGAGGGTAAGCTTTCCATTATCGGCCAGGGAGGAATTGGAAAGACGATAATAAGAAACAGGGGTTCCACTACCATGACATTTGGAGATATTCAAATCTGATTCTCTTACCAGGAGAGATTGTTTCTGGGTTTGAAAGATGTTGGCTAAAATTGTTCTTTTTTGTAAGAAATCTCTCTCTCTCTCTCTCTCTCTCTCTCTCTCTCTCTGTTCCCAATAAATTTTTCCAGCACTTCTACCAGGATTTCAGGACCTCTCCCAGAACCAGCCCCACTGAGTCCAGTGAGTTCCACCCCTGCGTCAAGAAAACCATTCACCTCCAGAGCAT
This sequence comes from Begonia loranthoides, assembly GCA_022433065.1. Lineage (NCBI taxonomy): Eukaryota > Viridiplantae > Streptophyta > Magnoliopsida > Cucurbitales > Begoniaceae > Begonia > Begonia loranthoides. Next base: position 42,216,509 of record CM039470.1, read on the forward strand.
CAGTTTATGGTTAAACACTTGAAAACAAAAAAGATAAGAGCTTTAAATGTAGAAGAAATCAATTTTTGTAGTTAGATTCCTAAAAAGGAGATTTCTTTTAGTAATGTAGTCGTCTTTCCTCGTAAAAAAAAATGATCAAACTCGCCCAAAAAAGCCCCTGAAACTATCTCGTACCTGACAAAAGACGGCAAATGGCTCTCTCAGGGGTCCGGTCACAGGAGAGTTCACTTGTACTTCCATGGATGAATGTTCCGTCAGCAAAAATCACCTGCATCAAGAAGAGACGATAAATCAGTTTAAAAAAAACAAATTTAACCGATTCGAACAGGATTATGATTCATCTCATTAAGCATAAGCTGAAGATTCAACTATAGGCTGGAAATTCAACTACTTTGAAAGGGTAAAACGCCATAGTTTTCTTCGAAAAAAGTATATTCTTTTCTCGCAAAATCAAAACTGGAAAACATGGCTGACCTCAGAGGCACATCTGGGAGTATTTCCGGCAATTGGCTTAGTGAACGAACCCACGGGTGAGCTTTTTGGACGGCCTCACAGAACGCGAGCAAGCTCTGGCTGCTTCCGAGCTCTACTGCCTCACAGTATATTGCATTTCGCATTACATTCTTATTCTTTTGTCACCCTATTCATTTTCCATTGAAATTCTCTCGATTAAACTCAAATTTTTATTTGGAAAGCACAATTTATATCTTAATTATTCAATCAATTATAAATTAAACTTATACTATTTCAATTGTCACTTATATTCATGTTTTTGTCATGACAATGTTGAAATAGCCGACATCTAAAATTTGAAAGTCCCAAATAATTCAAAACTTAATTTATAAATAATTTTAACCGTTAGAGTATAAATTAAACTTTATATTTTTTAATACATGTTGGATGAATCCAACACTTCGGTGAACGTAGTCGGGAATGTTCCGACTCTGTAAATGTTGAGTCACTAAAGGGGAGAGCCCCTAAGCTCGATCGATTGTGCGACGGATCAAGAGACAGCTTTGAAAGCACTAGCGATGCATTAGTTGCTCGAGAGTTCTCTCTAGTAGCGACTGACAAACGCCCATGGGCCATTGTCCGGACCTGTGATCCAAGCATTACGCATGGTCTAGGCCCTGTGTGGGCCGTAGAATAGGCTTCTTATTGGGCCACTGACCAAAACCAATTTTGGGTCTACTTTAGAATTGTTTTGAGTACAATTTAAGAGATTTTTACCCAAATTAATTATGAATTGTTTTATGTCAAAAATTAGAAACATAATATATCAAATTTTTACCTAAAATTTGTTGATTTTATTTTTGGACAGATGCAAAAAATTTAAAGATTTAAAATTATGTCCTTTAAAAATTGGATTTTTTTTTTTATATAATTGGGCTTGAGGTAATAGTAAGTTCACTTCGAGGTAGATATTTAATTTTATGCACAACATTGCATAAGTTTTTCTAAAAATAATATTTTGAAACGTGTCTTATATAAAATGACGTATCAATTTTCTGTCTTGTCGAATTTTATATTATATGTAGTTTTTTGTTGTACATATTTTATTAAAGTATGTACATAAAAATTATTTGATCATGTGTATTGAGTTCAATTGACTCGATTTGGGGTCCTATTTTATTTTACGCACATTCGACCGTATAAGGATGTATTTATTTGTTGTTAAGTAGAGTAATGAGACATTTGTATATGTCGTGCCCATGGGTGAAAAATCTTAAACCTGACTGAGGTCTTTATTCGCAATCGTCGAGCATCATTGTTGTTATGTAATATGTCAATGACATGGTATGCCCAGAGTCCTCAAGGAGCTCTATTTTCACTCAATTTACCTCAATGACACCCCGCTTTCAAAACTCTATCAGTTGCCGACTCAATATTAAATTTCAGTATATATATATATATATATTTTATTCAAATATTTTTTATAAATTTACTTCAAGATATTTTGTAAGGTAAAATTTGTTATGGATGACTTCCGTTGCTCATTAAGATAATTAAAAAAAAGGTTGGACAATTCAATTTTTGGGACATGATTGTTCTCTATTTTATCTTGAGTTATTTGCGGGTTGTGACACAACCAGAACTATGCTTTATAAATTATTATCATTCATTTGATCAAGAGTTAATGGGATGGTGGTGTAACTCTGTTGACATAGGCTAAGTGGGAAAAAGAGGACCTATTGAAGAGAAAAAAAAGGAACAATTTCGTTTGTGTCAGATTCTTTAAATATTTCTTGGACGTCTTTTTCTACAAGTCAAAAAGTCTTGAAATCCGTCAAGTTTCCTTTCAAGTTCCGACCTGGAAAATGCTTGGCAATTTGCCTGGAATATGCTTGACTATATTCGGTGACTTCTTCACCAATCCCTTCTCCATTATTAAGCTCTTGTTTCAGTTTGAAGCCTATCCTGTGGGAGGCTCGGACGTTTGGACAGGAAACCTTTTGAAGCAGAATCAAGTAATCAGGTAAAAGGTTCTGTAAATTTGCTTTCATGGAAATTTATTTCTAAAATGAATGATAATCTTATTTTCTTCTAGTTGAATTATGCGTGATCTTGTAGCAGTACGATCATGGAGACTGCCGGAGCTGCCTTGTTATCAGGAATAAGCAACTACTGGAACCTTGGAGAAAACAAGAACAAACTCAATGCAACAATTGAACGACTGAGTAGCAGAAAGGTCGATGTGCTGTCGAGAATAAGTTCCGAGCTTCGACCAGGGAAGACATTGAAGATGGAAGTTCAACTTTGGCTGGAGTATGTGGAAAAGAAGAAGGAAGAGGCTATAGATCTTGAAAATCAAGTTGCAGAGGGAGGAATAATGGAACGATCGAGCTTAGGGAGAAGTCTGTGCGTGAAGATAGAAGAAGCTGAACAATTATACGAGATGGGTAATTTTGCTGATGGGCTAGTGGTTGATGAGACGCCATGTGAGAACACTGGAAATGCAGACCCGTCTGAGAAAACCCAAAGGAAGAAGAAGAAGACGATAATGAAAATGTATGGGGGTAAGAGTACCATTATCGGCCAGGGAGGAATTGGAAATACGATAATAAGAAACACGGGTTCCACTACTACCATGACATTTGGAAATATTAAAATCTGATTCTCTTACCAGGAGAGATAGTTTCTGGGTTTGAAAGATATTAGCTGAAATTGTTCTTTTTCATAAGATCTCTCTCTCTCTCTCTCTCTCTCTCTCTCTCTCTCTCCCTCTCTGACAATTGTTTCCAGCACTTCTACAAGGATTTCAGAACCTCTCCCAGAACCAGCCCCCACTGAGTCCAGTGAGTTCCACCCTGCATCAAGAAAACCATTCACCTTCATAGCATCAGTTTATGGTTAAAAACTAAAAAAATAAGATGATAGAAGCTCAAATTTTGTTTTTAAAACCGCTTTTTATTATGTAGAAGAAATCAATTTTTGTAGTTAGATTCCAGAAAAGAAGTTTTCTTTTAGTAATACAGTCGACTTTTCTCGTCAAAAAATCGAAAAAATGATAGAACTCGCTCGAAAAAAGCGCATGAAACTATGGCGTACCTGACAAAAGACAACAAATGGCTCTCTCAAGGGTCCGTCACAGGAGAGTTCACTTGTACTTCCATCGACGAAGGTTCTGTCAGCAAAAATCACCCACTTCGAAAAGAGACGATAAATCCGCTAACAAAAAAAAAAAAAAAATCAAAACTAACAGATTCGAACAGAATTCTGATTCATCTCATTAGCATAAGCTGAAGATTCAACTATATGCCGGAAATTCAACTACTTTGAAAGGGTAAAGCACCATAGTTTCTTCCAAAAAAAAAAGTATATTCTTTTCTCGCAAAATAAAAACCGGAAAACATGGCTGACCTCAGAGGCATATCCGGGAGTATTTCCGGCAACTGGTTTAGTGAACGAACCCACGGGTGAACTTCTTTGGATGGCCTCACAGAAAGCAAGCAAGCTATGCCTGCTGCCGAGCTCTACTGCCTGACAGCATAATACATTTCACAATACATTCTTTTTCTTTTATACTCTATTCATTTTCCAACGAAGAAACTATGCCAATAAGAAGCAAAAGTGAAAGTCAATTGCCTCGATAAAACTCATTTTTATCAGGGTAAAATTACAATTTAAATCTTTACTATTAGAATCGATTATAGATTATATTTAAAACTATTTCAACTTTAAGCTATTTACATTTTTTGGTCATGACAAGTAGGGGTGTGCAAAATCGAACCAAACCAAACCAAAATTGGTCATTTCGATTTGGTTCAGATTGGTTTTGACTTTTGGAAAACCGATATTAGATTTGTATTATCAAAAATCAGAAGAGTTGGTTCGGTTGTCGGTTTGCCTTTCTCAAAATCGACAAAACCAAACCCAACTGAACCAAACGTCCTCCTCAAAAAGTTGTTTCGTCTTCTGCGCTCGGGTCTCTTGGCTGTTGCGATTCACGATGCCCTAGGGCTAGTCGGGTTTAGACTCTAGACGCACTACACATAGACCTCTCCACTTAAATTAGCAGGCAACAGTGAAGTCGCCACTATGCCAGACCCTTGCTTCAGACTTTCGTGCTCAGCTTCAATTTCGCTAGCGACCCTCTCGCCCTCGGAACCCCCTGTCACCGTGTCGCCTTGCTCAATGAGAAAGACTCACGTCACCAGACTAAGACGCCAGTCGCCAGACTCACGTCTCCGGTGCTCTTTGTCTCTGCTTGAAATCTCGGTCGACTCCCACGGTGAGTCACCTTCTGTTATTATTTGTTAATTTAATCTTCTATTGTTAATTTGATACATTTTATGAATTTTGTGAATTTGATGAATTGAATGAATTGATGAATTGTATGTAATTCAATCTTATGTATATTTATGAATTGTATGAACGATGAACATTCTCACTGTAAATTGCTCAATGAATTCTCTGCTGAAACAATGAACTGAACAATGAACATTCTCTCTTCAAACTTCTGGTGATATGTTATTGCTCAATGAATTCTGTTCAAAATAGTTGCTTCTTATTTCCGATGATGTTTCTATTTAATGGATGTTTTTTGTTTCTATTTGATGGATAGTTCTGGTGATGTTTCTGTTTTATGGATGTTTTTGTTTATTTCTAAATGGATGATTCTTCATTTGGCTAAAATTGATTATGAAATGGTTCAAATTATTGAAACTGTAGAAGATGAAAAGCGTTAATGAAACTGTAGAGGGTCCTACTATTAACCCTATTACGGGTCAAACCAAGAGAAAAAAATCAGAAGTTTGAAATCATTTTACTATGATTGAAAGCACTAATTATAACAACCTTAGAGCAAAATGTAATTATTGTTCACAAACACATGCAGGTCAAACATCGAAGAATGGTACATCAAACTTGAAAAAAACATTAGTAGTTGAAAAAAGTTGTTAGCAAGTGTAGATATGAAGCAAAAGACTTTAAGCTTCCAAAATATGGATAATATAGGATCTAATTCCAATCTATCATATTTTAGTGTTACAACTTGCCGAGAACTACTAGCAAAAATGATTACTATTGATAAATTGTCTTTGAAGTTTGTTGAAGGAGAGGCTTTTGAAGCTTATTCTCAATATGTGCAACCAAAATTTGTTGTACCCACTATAACTACAATTGCACGAAATATTGTTATACCCACTAAAACTACGATTGCACGAAATATTGTTAGTATGTATGAGAAATAAAAAATGAAGTTGAAAGAATACATTAGAAACACATCTCAACAAGTATGTTTGACTATCGATACATGGACTTCAATTCAAATTTGAATTACATGGTTTTAACTACGTATTATATTGATAGTGATTGGACATTGCATAAGAAGATTATTAATTTTTGTTTGATTTCGAATCATAAAGGTGAATCAATTAGTAGAGAACTAGAAAGATGCTTATTTGAATAGGGAATTGAAAATGTTTTGACAATCACAATTGATAACGTTTCTTCGAATGATGTTGTCATTTTATATTTGATCAAAAGTGTTCGAAATTGGAATAGATCAGTTTTGAATGGGGAACAATGCATATACAATGTTTTGCACATATTTTGAATTTGATTGTATGTGATGGTTTAAAAGACCATCAAGAATCTATCACGAGAGTAAGAGTACGTAGAGCTGTGAAGTACGTTCGATCTTCACTTGCAAGGCGCCAAAATTTTATGAATTGTGTTAAAAATGTTAAGATCACGTGCAAAAGTAGTGTTTCTGTTGATGTGTCTACCAAATGGAATTACATATTTGATGTTAGAAAGCGCTAAAAAATTTGAAAAAGCTTTTGAGAAGTTAAAATATATTGATATTCATTACCTTGTTGATTTGGGTAGAGAAAGACCTCCCACAACAAAAGATTGGGCTAATATTCGGGAATTTATCAGGTTTTTGAAGATTTCTTATGATACGACTATAATTGTTTCACTCTCCTTGCATGTTACTTTGAATATTTATTTAAGTGAAGTATGTAATTTAAAAATGGTTATCAAAGAGTACGTTGAGTATGATAATCCATTATTGAGGAAAATGACTATTGGAATGCAAGGAAAATTTGATAAATATTGAGAAAGTTGTGATAAAATGAATTTTTTTTATGTATGTGGCAGTTGTCTTAGATCCCAGATGTAAAACAAAGTTTTTGAAACATTGTCTTACCATAGTTGATAATGATAAGGCAAATGATTTGACCAACCAAGTACAAATTGTAATTGAAAGATTATATCTCGAATATAGAGGTGATTTGGGTTTTGAAAATTCATAAGAAAATTGTAGTGCAAGTGTTGCAACGACGTCTACAGTGTTTAGACAAATGAGTAGTTTGGCCCACAATAAGGTATATGTGTTGGATTTTAGATTCCCTTGTACGGCAGAATTACCAATGTTCATAACAATGATAACGTGCATAACCTATGTATATCATGAAAAACGATTTTAACATGAACATAAAACGGATCGTTGTTTTAACATATTAATAATAATATGTATTCAAAATATTTATTTATATCTAAGCTAAAAGATGAAGAATATTACCTTTGTAGCTTACTTCACATGAGTACAAAATCAACCTTCGATCTTATCCGTCAATCCTCCTCACCTCGAATAAGCACATGTGGGCGTGATGAACGAAACAAGATAACACTTAATTTATGATAGCTCGTATTCTCAACATATGAGATGATCTATTTGGATTTAGAAAACACTTCTCTAAAGCCAACACGGAAGACACAAATTTTGCTTTCAAAATGGATTCCTTAATCTTAAGATTTCAACCTCTTAACCTAATGAGGTTGGACCTCTATTTATAGTGGTATAGCTCTATAATGGTCATTATGATATTTAGATAAAAACACTACAAATTTGTCATTAAAGTCACAATTGATTTCATACATTTATAAAAATGTTATGGAAATCAAAAGGTTTTGTCACCATAGCTCAACACTTGACACTATAACATTAACTTATTAATCTCTCATTTAAGTTATAATACATTTATAACAAAAATGTTATGAAAAATAAAAGGTCTTGTTAATATAGCTCAACACTTAGCACTATAACATTAACTCAAATTGTCATCAACTCAAATTTGACATTAACTCAAATTTGATAAAATCTATTTTAAAAATTATTTTCGAAAGTCACTTTATATTTGTTAATTAATTGAATAATCAATAATTCAATTATTTCATTTAATGAAATATAACAAACATATTAAATATAACAATTTTTGTCATTTTGTCTTAATTAATTGAATAATCAATAATTTAATTATTTCATCTAATGAAAAATAATAAACCTATTATTGAGTGTATTAAATAATTAATTTCTAATTAATTATTTAATCTTCTTTGTTCATTTTTCTATTATTCAAATAATGATAGAAGGTGACGAAGGGACCGATGGAGCTATAGTTTTAAGCTCCAATAATATTTCGTTAATTAATATAAACTCTTTATATTAATTAATATAATTATTAACTCTAAAGTAATTCCACTAAATACTTAGAGTTGCACTTTTAAAAACTATATAGTATATTTACTCTAATTAATGTCCATTGATATAGTAATTACATATGTATTAACCCTCCATTTAGATTCGCAATAGAGCTAGGTTTATAATCCGTTAACCTCCCATATTGCGTCTTTATCCTCGACTACCATTAGTTCTTGATTTAATAATTAATTCATAACAATTATGAATTGCACGTTAATTATTCGATCCTTGAACTAACAAACAAGGGAATCTATAGAAATGAATTTCATTGTATCGATATTAACATTTCCAACTATTCATTTTAATTCACTCTCAATATACAAGGTATACGAATTGTAACTCGTACAAAACTTTATCAAGTAAATCAAAGAATAAATTAAAATAAAATAGGAGTTTGTTAAATACAACGAATTAAGATCATGCATATATGACCATCATTATGATAAAATTAATTGTTCTAGATTTAACAAAAATTATCAGAATAATATAATTTTATCTGGTCTAGTCCTATATAATCATATTATATAAAACATATTTATCTTATGTCACTACATAAATAGTAGGGATATGACTATACATTCTTTATGAGATAAACTATGTTTATGACTATGAACTATTTGAAGATTCCATACTTCAAATATAAGTCATGGACATATTTTGGTTATTATTCTTTATATTTTATCCCACATATATACAATATATATGTTATATAAAGTTAGCATAAATAATCAAATAAATTTTCTATGAATTTTATAAAACATAATCTAAAATGTTAACATAATATCAATGAATATGAATTTATTCATATATTACAAAATTGTTCTATTACATTTGCTTGTTTGAAACATTATTCCCAATACTTTAAATGTTTGATTGACACCCATGAAGTTCAATCATCACTAACCATGAAGGTTTGGTGATTAAATAATCTCCATTGAGGAACCTTGGAGCGCAGACGTAGGCAGATTTGCCAAACCGCATTGACAAACCATTGTCATCTTTCTATCCCTAACTCTTTATATTTGTGATTGTTTGCATATATATTTGTTAGCTCACTTAATTCACACATCCTCGTCTTTTTAGATATGCATACGGTCTAACATGACCTACCTTGAACTTGTTTTGAGTTCAATTTGAGGGATTTCTACCCAAATTAATTATGGATTGTTTTTAAATGAAAATTGAAAACTTTATATACCAAATTTTTACCCAAAATTTGATGGTTTTATTTTTGGATTGGTGCAAAAAAATACAGATTTAAAATCAGAGACTCTAAAAATTGGGCTATTTAGATAATTGGACTTGAGTTGGTGGTAAGTTCACTTTGAGGTATGGATTTAATTTTATGTGAAATATTTCATAAATTTTTCTAAAAATAATATTTTGAGCCGTGTCTCATATAAAATGACGTGTCCATTTTATGTCTTGTAGAATTTTATATTATATGTAGTCTTTCATTATACATGTTTTATTAAAGCATCCACATAATAATTACTAGATTAACTTGATCGTATGTACTGAGTTCGATCGATCCAATTTGGGATTCTATTTTATTTTACTCACATTTGACAGTAAGAGGATATATTTATTTGTTGTTAACTAGAGTAATGAGATAATTGTATGTGTTATGTCCTTCACCAAAAACTCTAAATCTTCAAGAACTTTACAAGTTCTCGAATATTATTCCAATCTTCTTCCGTGGGAGGACTTTCTCCACCCAAATCAACAAGATAATTCAAATCTGTTCCTGTCAACTTCTCAAAAGTTTTTCATATTTTTCAGCGCTTTCCAACATCAAATATGTTGAATTCCATCGTGTAGGCACATCAAGAGACACACTTCTTTTGCACCCAATTTTAACATTTTCCGCACATTTCTGAAAACTTTGAAGTCTCGCAGGAGAAGATCGAACATATTTCATGGCACGACGTACTCTTGTAATAGATTGGTGATGGTCTTTTAAACCATCACATACTATCAAATTCAATATATGCGCAAAACATCGCATATGAATGTATTCACCATTCAAAATTAAACCGTTCCAATTCCGAACACATTTAACCAGATAAGAAGTGGCCACATCATTGGAAGACGCATTATCTACAGTTATTGTCAAAACCTTTTCAATGCCCCATTCAATTAAACATCTCTCGACTTCTTTTCCGATTGTTTCACCTCTATGATTTGCAATCAAACAGAAATTGATGATCTTCTTCTGTAAAATAAAATCACAATCCACATAATGCGCTGTTAAAACCATATAATTTAAATTCTGAATGGAAGTCCACGTATCTGTAGTCAAGCATACGCGTTGAGATATATTCTTGAAGTATTCTTTCAAATTTGCCTTTTCTTTTTCATACATTTCAATCACATCTCGTGCAAGCGTAGTTCTAGATGGCACAACAAATTTTGGTTGTAAATATTTGGAATAAACTCTAAATCCCTCTGATTCAACAAACTTAAAGGGAATTTCTTTAACAATAACCATCTTTGCAAGTAGTTCTCGGCAAGTCTCACTACTAAAAGATGCAGGGGTAGAAGAAGTTGATCCTGTTCTATCCAAATTTTGGAAGCTTAAAGTTTTTTGCTTCATATCAACACTTGCCAACAATTTTTTACAAGAATTCATGTGCTTCTTCAAGCTTGAAGTCCCATTTTTGGTGTGATGGCATGCGTATGTCTGAGAACAATAATTGCATTTCGCTCTAGGGTTTTTTGTATCATTGCTTTCAACAATAGTAAAATACATCCAAACATCAGATTTCTTTCTCTTGTTCTGACTCGTAATAGGGCTAACATTACCACTCTGTGTAGTTTCATAATAGCTTTCCATTATCTGTATTTTGAACAATGTAAAAACTGAATATCATAATTAGAAATCTAAAACTGAAATGAATATACAGAACAGAACATAACAGAAACCATCAAAACATCAACAGTTACATAAATCATTATCATATTTCCAGTATCACTATGAAAGTCATCAACATTTGATTCAACAATCACTATAAATTACTATCACAATTCACAGAAGGACAACTTTGTTCAGAAAAAAAAAAACAGACAGATTCATCAGAGACAGAGACAAGTACGGGTACCAACAGCCAACACTAACATGTTTGATAATTTTGATCACAACAACAATCACATACATTAAATCACTATCAATATAGAATAGAGTACTGAGTAGAATAGAGTACCCATTGGCAGTGGCGAGGCGACGGAAACTGAACTCCGAAGTGTCTGAAGACTGAAGCTGTCGACACTCCACAGAAGCTGGAAACCTGGACAGTTCGGGACTAAGGTCGGTGCCAGAGGGGAGACGATTGTCGGGACTAGATGCTGAACCTCGCGAGCTTCGTCTCTTCAACAGGACTAGGCTGTTGAACGCGAACTGCTGAACTAGAGCAAACGAGCAGTGGAGCTCGAAACTGGGAGGCCGGTCATCGGTCGTCGCTGGAGCTCGAGTGTCGTCGGTCATCAATCGTTGGTCGTCAGGCTACGGGTTAGGAGCAGGGAGGACTGAGGAGTCGAGATCCGAGATCGAGAGAGGAGTTGTAGAATGCAGGTGAAGAGGATTACAGATTAGCAAAATTGTTAATTGTGCCCTAAATTAATTTTAACGGTTCTACACGGTACCGGTGCTGTGGGACCGTGAACCGAGGACCGGACCGTGTAAACCAATTCTGTGAAAACGGGACCAATTTCGATCTGGTACTAGACAAATATGGACCAAAACCGGTACCGAATGACTGGTTCCAGTTCGGTTCTTTGGTACCGGTCCTGTTCTGCACACCCTGAGTGAAATTTTATAATTTAACAGCAAAAATGACAAACTTTGCATAATTTTATTTTTAAATTTTATCTCAAAACTTCTTGGACTAAGTAAGCCAGGACATCTCTGCTCATAGTTGGTAATGGCAAGTGGGAACTCTTGTACGTCTTCTACAAGTCAAAAGTCTTGGAATCCCTTCCCCCACCATGGGGGCCCCATGTGTCCATGTTTCCTTCCTAGGTCCCACCTGGAATTTGCTTTGCAATTTCCTTTATTTTAAACGTTGACTTGGTCAATGCCTTCTCCATTATTTAGCTCTGGTTTCAGTCTGAAGCCTAACCAGTGAGAGGCTCCGAAGTCTGGACAAGAAATTTTTTGAAGCAGAATCAACTAATCAGGTAAAGAGTTCTGTAAATTTGCTTTCGTGGAAACTTATTTCCAAATGAATGAAAATCTTATTATCTTCGAGTTGAATTTTACCGTGATCTTGTAGCAGTAGGATCATGGAGACTGCAGGAGCTGTCGTGTTATCAGGAATAAGCCACATCTGGAACCTTGGGGAAAACAAGAACAAACTCATTGCAACAATCGAACGACTGGATAGCAGAAAGGTCGATGTGCTGTCCAGAATAAGTTCTGAGCTTCAACCAGGGAAGAAGTTGAAGATGGAAGCTCAACTTTGGCTGGAGAATGTGGAAAAGATGAAGGAAGAGGCCAGAGCTCTTGAAAATCAAGTTGCAGAGGGAGGAATAATTGATCGACCAAGCTTAGGGCGAAGTCTGTGCGTGAAGATAAATGAAGCTGAAAAATTACACGAGATGGGTAATTTTGCTGATGGGCTAGTGGTTTATGAGACGCCATCTGAGAAACCTGGAAACGCAGACCTGTCTGAGAAAATCCAGAGGAAGAAGAAGAAGAAGAAGACGATGTTTAAAAAAGATGGGGGTAAGATTTCCATCATCGGCCAGGGAGGAATTGGAAAGACGAGAATAAGAAACAAGGGTCCAACTGACTTTAAATTTGGAAATATTAAAATCTGATTCTCTTACCAGGAGAGATTGTTTCTGGGTTTGAAAGATAATGGCTGAAATTGTTCTTGTTTCATAAGAAATCTCTCTCTCTCTCTCTCTCTCTCTCTCTCTCTCTCTGACAATTGTTTCCAGCACTTCTACAAGGATTTCAGAACCTCTCCCAGAACCAGCAAATGGCTCTCTCAGGGGTCCGGTCACAGGAGAGTTCACTTGTACTTCCATCGATGAACGTTCCGCCAAAAAAACCACTGTATCAAGAAGCGATAATACATCAGCTTACGAAAAGAAAATCAAAATCAACAGATTCGAACAGGATTGTGATTCATATCATATGCATGAGCTGAAGATTCAACTATAGGCTGGAAATTCAACTACTATGAAAGGGTGAAGCACCATATTTTTCTTCAAAAAAGTATATTCTTTTCTCGCAAAATCAAAACCAGAAAACATGGCTGACCTCGGAGGCATATCCGGGAGTATTTCCGGCAACTGGTTTAGTGAACGAACCCACGGGTGAGCTTCTTTGGACGGCTTCACAGAAAGCCAGTAAGCTGTGTCTTCCGAGTAACATTCTTATTCTTTTGTACTCTTCATTTTCCAATTAAGAAACTATGCCAATAAGAAGCAAAAGTGAATATAAATTGCCTCGATAAAACTCAAATTTTTACCAGGGTAAAGAACAATTTATATCCTAATGATTGGAATCAATTATAGATTAGATCTTAGACTATTTAATATCTAATAAGTGACTTCAAATGTTAGTATATAAATTACATCTTACATTTTTTAATATATCTTCCGAGACTGACCTGTACTGTAACGTGACGGGGTATACAGGCAAGTGGTTGCACTTTATACCTCAAGACGCCATTACCTCGGCAACCAAAAAAGTTACCTTATCCCGTTAAGGAAGAATTAAGTTATTTAATCTCAATTATTAGAAAGACAAACTTGAAAATGAACTGAAAAAATGGAGAATAAAAAATACCTTTAAAGCCCCTCCAACCATTTGAGGCCAAAGAAACAATCCTTGGAATATCGACCGCATTACATCACCAGGAGTTGAGCCACAATGTACGCCTAAACCAGGGGCGGACAACAGGGCTGCAGCCGCCCTAACCCATTTGTCTGCACCCTGCCCGCCTTTAATAGTATAACGTTATAAATTACTACTAATTTCATAAGCTTAAACGGTTGAATTCAAGTTAATTTAATTATTTCTTCATATTTTTCCCTCACCTAGTCTTTACTTTAGTTTTAAGTGAGATTAAAGTGACGCACGATAATTAAATCAAGTATGAACCAAAGAAACAAAAATTTGAAATCAAAATTCATGATATGATACAGCGAAAAATTATTGCAAATATCATTGACAATTTCAAATCTCTGTCTCACCCCTTCAACTATTGACAAGTAGGGACAAATGATATTAGCCGACACGTGAGAGAGACCATTACGATATAATATAAATGATTAAATTAACTTCAACCCAACATTTAAAAGTTTTAGAATCAGAGGTAAATAAACATAATGCTCTTCTTAAACAAGATGAACGGAATAAAAAGAGAAGTCACCTACCACCATTGGAGGTTCAATAGTTTCCACAAATTCACCATAGCAATTATCTACCATTACCTTACAGTCCAGATTCTGAACCTGCATACATTCCCGATGTGTTAATGCGGTTGCATAAAGATTACAGATTCTAGGTCCAGTTGATTATAGAAGCTGTTTCTTTCTTAGAAGACAAGAATTATGTAAAGGGGATAAGCTCAAAAATGTGTAGAAGTATTAGCCTAATCCAAATAGAAACACTAAACTTATCGTAAAAATTAAATCATCACATTCTAACCATAAAACTCGAGCTCTATTAGTTAAATAAAAAAAATATTCAATCTAAAATTTAAAGTTCAAATCCTTATGCTACCCTTATAAGCTTTTTATTGCCCTTCCTATTTTGTCTACGTTTAAATATCCCAAAGACCTCTGTATGAGAGCACATTTAGTCTCTGATTTCACAGCATTTTTAAGTGCTGAAATTGATCAATCAAAGTCCACTATCGATATAATATAAAGTCCACCATCTTTTGAAAGCTAAAAAAGTCCTACTTTGAGAAAAACTTGATCAATCAAAAAAAATTCTTTTTGCAAGTAATAGGACTGATGAGTAGGTTTTATACTAAGAAATTAAGTACTTTCAATCATGAGTTTTGTGAGTTTGAGAGTTTTTAATGTTTTTTTAGTTGTTTTTGGTGTGATTTAGACATAACATGATTGAAAAACAGATCGTTGTGCAAAACCAAGTTGAAATGACAAAATAGTCAATTTCATCAAGTAGGACCATATTGGAACTTCTCAATATTGAACTCCAAAATCTTTCAACGAGCCAAGACCATTCGAATCTCTTTTCCCGATCACTTCTAAGGTGTCATATGGAGCACCAGCCACTGCCAAAAGCTGCAAGTGAGTGTATTGTAAACAACAGTTAGTAAAAGAGAGAATTGTAGATTGAGCTGAAATTGCATAAAAATAATATCTCACCTCATCCCCGGGCTGTAAAAAGGCGAATAAGGCACAAGTGATGGCATGAGTACCTGAGAAAAACTGATAATAGAAAAAATGATAATTCATTTTTAAGAAAAGTAGATTAAAGAAGGTGGAGATGGTGTGTATCATCAAAAAAAACCTATGACCGAACTATTGCGGATTCAGCTCCAACAATCTCTGCAAAGTCGTTGTCTAATGCTTCACGGCCCCCTGCTTCATCATGACCATAGCCAGTCGATCCATCCAAGTGCTAGTTATGAAAGATTACCTCTATTAACGGTTTGAAATTTTCAACAATAATCCGTTTAGCATAATGATATAAACCTTAGAAAATAACGTTTAAATGAGCCTTTTCAATATCTGGCAAAAATCATTAAAAGGGTCATCATGGAAGCCATTGTTCTAGCAGATATTCTTTGGATCAAGGACTTAATCTTGATTAATTAAGAAAACTTAAATTTATTACTATTCAGATATACTGAAAATGAACAAATAAACACTAAGAACATCAATATGCTCTCCAACACTAAGAGATTAGCTTTCTAAACAATCCCTTCTCATGTTATTTTCAAATCCTGGTTTATAACTACTGACATGAGATCCCACTCAAGCGTTCTGAAATGCTAGAAGAACTCGAGCTGTACTACATGCTACCAAATTATCCATTGCTCGGAATTCTGCCTGCAAGGATTCCACTGCTTGTACAACCTAAAGAACTTGAGCAACAAAAAATTAGTATTTAGGACCACCTAGATCTCAACAATAGTCAGAGTTCATAATCGATTCGAATTGTAGTCACCATTTGAGCCAAACTAGAAAAATCAAATCCGGGCAAAAAAACCGTTATCAATGCCATATCATAGGTTGAATACAAAAGAAAAGGTACTAACAAATAGGGAGCTGTTGCAGTGTGCAAAAAAGAGGAAAACTTTGCTCGAGTCTACAGAGTTATGCATTTTCCTATCACGAAATAGGTTGACTGTATTGGTAAGATCACATTAAGATAAATTAGTTCCATCATGAAAAATTCTGCTTAGACGCCATTTCCTTCCCACCTTAAGTTTCTAGCAATTGCAAGAGTCCAAATAACATAAAGTTCAGCCAGAAATAAAGGGACTGAAAAATCCCAAGAAGTGAGGATAAAGCTATGAGCTTGTTGGTGTAAAGAAAGCAGCAGTACGACTGAAGTTATGGGCTTTCAAATTATACGTACAGGATCGAGTGCTTACCTCTGGAACAAAAATGGTGTCACTAAAATGATTGCCGCCATTAATGGCGTGTGAAACTCGAGAGTCCATGCGAAGAGTAGCAACGGATCTGGAACTTATAACTGAAGACGTAGAGTAAAAAGAAAAGGCGCAGGATAAACCCCACATTTTCTGGAGCAACCGAACCAGAGAGTGAAGAGAAAACCCGCAGCTTCAAGAATTGCAAATGCATAGGGTCGATGAAACCTTGAGAAGCTTTTGATTTTTGGCCCACTCGCAAGCTTTTATTGGGCTATGTGATGAAACTATCCCTCTTCCAAGATTAGATTTTTACAAGATAGCTTTTGAATAGATTTATTTTGCACCCACACAAATCAAATATTCTGCTGACATCTTGTTTCATTTGCATCCACCTGTGCCTAATCTTTGTTAATGCTAGAGTTCATTTTCACGAATTTTCATATCAACCGACATTAGACGTTAGTAATGCTTACAACCCAGAATTCTATAATGTTTTCTCCCTTAACACGAATCATGTGTTCTTGCCAAATCATTGGGGACGATCAATTCGTTACAAGAGTAAACCATATAATTGACCACTTGAAAACTATCTCAAATGTACAAACTAATCATGGTGGACAAAAAATCTACATGCAATTGGGTACAAAATGCTATAGAATTCAGTTGCTCAGACAAAATATTGTGGCCTCGTGGGCCCACAATTCCAACCGCGGCCTTCCCTTGCGCTAGAAATGCTAGAAATCAAGGCGTTGTCAATATTTGATAGCACTATGTCCCGTTAACTTCAACTTCAAGCTAAATTCTTTTATCAGAGAAGATAATCTATTTCCATCTTCTCCTTCCAGCAGTTGCATTTCATTTGCTTGCTCTCTGGATACAAATCCATAAAATATGAGAATTCAGTTCCTCCTTAAAACTCTCGTCTCCATTTTCAAGAGTCATTCTCATAATCCCGACCGCTTTTGGGTTGTCCAATGAAGGATCAAACACAAATGACAACTTCTCGAATGCTAGATCAGGCATTTTGAAAAGATCTCCAAGCACATCATGAATTGGGGAGATGTTCTTCTGTGCAAACTTCTTCGAACTATTGGGTTGTCCCTGTTGAGAATTAAACTCAAAAAAAAAAAACGTTCTACATTCTAGGGTATTTTTCAACAAAGCTTTGTAGGGTCAAATGGTAACCAAATTAAGCGTATAACCTATGGATTTCGATGCCCCATATATCTAGTTTCTGATAGTTTAAGTTTCAAGTCGTTTGGAGTTCTCTAAAAGAAGTTATGATGGTTTTAGTAACCAAAAGTAAGATATACGTGATTTCATATTCTATCTTTAATGTCTTTAAGGTCTTTTAAATATGTTTATTGCTTTACTTATTGTACGAATTTGAAGAGTCTTATTGAGTCTATAAATATTGTATTGTGCTCATTTGAGAAGAGAGAGTGAAATACAAATCTTGAAGAAAATTTGGTGTAGTGATTTTTTTTTTCACCAAACACTCCAATTGTTATCAAACCCCTCGTGGCTCGATATATGCAAGAAGCTTCTCTTAAGCCACTCAGAAAGTCACCGTGCATGGTGGCTGGATATTGTCAAGTCGTTACTTCTCCGGCAAAGAACAACCGGTTGGTCACATTCTATGCAAGAACATCATAGTCGGTGTCAGGTGACTTGACTCGAACATGAGAGTAAGAGCCATAAGAAAAGGAATCACTTCCCCACCTTGTACAGATTGTTTGTACCGGATTCGGCACGTCAATCCCTTTCCGTTCGTAAATACCTAAAGATGGTGCAAAAGTAAGGCGTATGAAGAGATATACTTTGTGATTAGAAATATTCATTAGCTCTGTTTGGTCACATTAGTGACACATTAAATACAAAGAGTTAAATACAAATTTAAACTACACATGATAGATCATAAATTAGAACTCCGTGCGTTCAAATGTTCGTGCAGCTTCTCCAGCCACGAGCGCTACAAGTACAGTTGAGCCTGAAACTGCATGGTAACTATAGAACAAAAAGAACTCCCCTATTCATAGAAATGCTTTTTATCAATCGCCAGTTCCCGCCTGTGAGGAAGCTGTTACGATACAGCATGTAGATGATCAGAGAAAAGGAAGGAGGTTCAGAAAGAAATCAATTTAACTCAAAGACTTCACAGAATAAAAAGACTTTTACAGTTAGTAAATTGTATAGCTGTCAAAAACAATTGTTTACATAACTGATACACACTTGTATAAATAGTGAATTGTAAACAGAGGAATATAATCAATAACAAATCTTCTTGTTCGTCTTCAGTCTTCTTCTTCAGTTTCTTCTCTTTTCTTGAATCTGCAATCTCATATTGGGCAACCAGTATCATTGGTGCCTTCATTGAGTTCTGTTGCTATGGCCGACGACACTCGCTCGCATTCTGTCCAGAATCAACTGCTGGAAGAATGTCGTAATCGTCTCTCGATTCACAATCAACAAATGTCCAATTTCAATACGCTTTTGAAAGAAATTAGCGTCAAGTTAACGCTATGGAAGGTAGAATCAAGCAACACATTAGAAATCCTGTCAATCTTCCGCAAGAAACCTCCAGTAGCAAAGGTAACCAAGCTGAAAATGTTATTGATAGTGGATTTAAACCTTTTCGTTCAATCAAATTAGACATTCCAAGATTTAATGGTGATGACCTAAATGGTTGGATTTTTAAGGCTGAACGATTTTTTGATTATTACGAATTGGATGATACACAGAGATTAAAGATAGGTTCGTTTCATTTGGATGGCGCTGCTTTACAATGGTTTCAATGGATTTTTCGTAATAATATGTTAACAACTTGGCGTGCTTTTTTGCAAGCATTGCTTGTCCGTTTTGGGCCATCGGAGTATAAGGATGTATAGGGTGAGTTGTCCAAGCTTACCCAAATGTCAACTGTTTCTGATTTTCAAACCAAGTTTGAAGCTCTGATGAACCATATAGTGGGTATTTCTTCTTCATTTTTGCAGAGTTGCTTTGAATCAGGTCTTCGAAATGATATTTGAAGAGAGGTTTGTGCATTACGACCTCAATCCCTTGAACAAGTTATAAGATTAGCTAAGTTGATGGAGGATAAATTGAACGATACGGGTAATAGACAATCTTTTTCTAAAACCCAATTTTACCAACCTGTTAAAATGCCTGATTCTTTACCTCCTTTATTACCCACTCCAAAATTACAGCAATCACAGCAACTTTTGAATGTCAAATCTTCTTCCCTCCATGTTAAACGCTTATCAGCAACAAAGATGATGGAAAGAAGAGAAAAAAGTTTATGCTACAATTGTGATGAGAAGTTTAATCGAAACCACCAATGCAAGTCTAAATTGTTTGTGTTGATGCTTGAAGATGATGAAGGTACTGCTTCAAATTTGTTAGATGTTACTGATGAGATTACTGCTTCGCTTTCTAGTGAAGAGCAACTTGATCTTCCAGCTATTAGTTTGCATGCCTTGGCTGGACAACAATCACCTCGAACAATTTGGTTTGTTGGTTATATTGCTAAGCATCCTGTTCAGATTCTTGTTGATGGTGGTTCAACCCATAATTTCATCCAAGATAGATTGGTTCGACATTTGAATTTACCAATTCTTCCTTCAAAGCATTTTAAGGTATTGGTTGGCAACGGTGATGAGTTGGCTGGCCCTGGATCTTGTTTAAATTTAGAGGTCAAAATTCAAGATCAGATTTTCTTTATTGACTTCTACGTTTTACCAATTCAAGGTGCTGAGATGGTTTTGGGGGTTCAGTGGCTGGAACTTCTAGGACCTGTGTTAACAGATTATAAACTTTTGACTATGCAATTTTCTTGGAATGGTCATTTAGTTTCATTGCAAGGTTCGAACCAACTCGTTTCGAGTTCTATACAACTTCATCAATTGCGAAAATTGCATAAATCAAGTGTTGTTTCTCAATTCTTCTGTTTTCAATCTAGTTTTTTGACAATGAAAACATCAGTGCCTGATATTCCTAGTGATATTCAATCTCTGTTGACCAAATATCAAACTATTTTTCATATTCCTGATGGGTTGCCTCTGAATAGACATATTACTCATCAAATTCATTTACAATTGGATGCCCCTCCAGTTAATGTTAAACCATATCGTTATCACATTTGCAGAAATCTAAAATTGAGAAGTTGGTCAGTGAGATGTTACAATCTAGTATTATTCGGCCTAGTAGAAGTCTGCTTTCTTCTCCAGTTTTGTTGGTAAAAAAAAAGATGGCACTTGGGGATTTTGTGTTGATTATAGAGTGCTAAATAGTGTCACCATTCTGGATAAGTTTTCGATTCCAACGGTTGATGAATTGCTAAATGAATTGTACGGTGCCACTGTTTTTATTAAGCTTAATTTGCGTGCGGGATACCATCAAATCAGAATGGAAGAAAATGACATTGCAAAGACTGCTTTTAGAACTCATGACGGACATTATGAGTTTTTAGTAATATCGTTTGGACTTTCCAATGTGCCAGCCACTTTTCAGGCTATGATGAACGATATTTTGAAATTGTTTTTGCGCAAATTTGTCATTGTGTTCTTTGATGACATTTTAATATATAGTGTCTCTCGTTCTGATCATCTTATTCATTTGGAGGAGGTGTTATTGTGTCTGTAGTAGCATCAGTTGGTGGCCAAACTCAGTAAATGCAGTTTTGGCCAAAGTTCCCTCGAGTATTTGGGCCATGTTGTTTCTGCTAAGGGGGTATCTCCTAAACAAGGGAAAATTTCTGCTATTGTAAATTGGTCTGTTCCAACAACCCTTAAACAATTGCGTGGTTTTTTGGGTCTCTCGGGCTATTATCATAAGTTTATACGCAATTATGCTTCTATTGCTGGTTCTTTAACTTCTTTGCTGCAAAAGGACGCTTTTAAATGGTCAATTGATGTTGATTCAACTTTTGGAAAATTAAAGGACGCTTTAGTATCTGCACCTATTTTGGCTTTGCCCAATTTTTCTAAGCATTTTGTGGTTGAAACGGATGCTAGTGGGATCGGTGTTGGTGCGGTACTGCTTCAAGACAAGCACCCTATTGCTTTTTTCAGCAAAAAAGGTGTGCTAAAAAATGCAAAACAGTAGCACTTACATCAGGGAACTATTTGCCATTAACGAAGCTGTCAAGAAATGAAGATAGTATTTGTTGGGCAATAAATTTGTCATTAAAACTGATCATAAAAGCCTACGTGAATTGTCGACTCAAGTGATTCAAACTCCAGAACAGCAGCGTTTTGTAGTCAAATTACTTGGCTATGAATTTGATATAGTTTATAATCCAGGGAAAGACAATATTGTTGCTGATTCTCTTTCAAGAATTCTTGAGCCTGGTGCTGTGAATAATTTTTCGGCATTGACTGATATTCATTCCACTTTGCTGGATAAATTGGTGCATGAAACTGCAACTTTGCCAGACCTACTTGATTTGAGTTCTCATATTCAGCATTCTCCTCAACTTTATCCAGATTACAAGTTACAGGGAGATCTTATTTTTCATAATGGGCGGATTGTTCTTAGCAATTCTTCAGCTTGTAAGATTGATCTCATTCGTGAGAGTCATTCTTCATTGATTGGTGGTCATTCTGGTATTTTACGGACTATTAAAAGAGTGAATTCTCAGTTTGAGTGGCCAGCTTTAAGGAAGGATGTTCAGCACTTTGTGCAAACTTGTCCAATTTGTCAGCAAACCAAATATGAAACAACTAAGGCTGCCGGACTTCTACAACCTCTTCCAACTCTAGTTAATATTTGTGAAGATTTATCAATGGATTTCATTACTGGTCTTCCAAATTCTAAAGGATTTTCAGTCATATTGGTTGTTGTTGACAGGTTGTCCAAAATGGTGCACTTTGTGGCTATGTCTGCTGGTTTTATAGCAACCAAGGTGGCATAATTATTTGCTCAAAATATTTGCAAGCTGCATGGCATTCCTAAGTCATTAGTAAGTGATTGAAATCCTGTTTTTATGAGCAAATTCTAGAAGGATCTTCTTCAATTGAGTGGTACTAAGCTGCTGTTTAGTAGCTCTTATCACCCACAAACTGATGGTCAAACGGAGGTAACTAACCGTACTTTGGAACAATATTTGCATTGTTTTACTATGGATTATCCTTCTCTGTGGGCAAAAATTTTACATTGGGCTGAGTACTCTTATAATACAGCCTTCCATTCTACTATTGGAATGTCTCCATTTGACGCGTCATTTTTCAGCCCTGCCAAGTGTGATTGTTGATAATCATCCTGTGGTTGAAACATTAGCTATTTGGAACTCATGTGTTGTTCAAGTTAACAACACTTTCCAGCCACAAGTTTTAGTACAGTGGTCTGCGTTACCATTGGAGGACACTTCTTAGGAGTCTCTTAATGAATTCCGTATCAATTATCATGATTTTAACCTTGTGGACAAGGTTAATTTGCAAGAGGGAGGCAATGTTACGATACAACATGTAGATGATCAGAGAAAAGGAAGGAGGTTTAGAAAGAAATCAATTTGGCTCAAAGACTTCACAGAATAAAAAGAATTTTACAGTTAGTAAATTGTATAGCTGTCAAAAACAATTGTTTACATAATTGATACAGACTTGTATAAATAGTGAATTGTAAACAGAGGAATATAAGCAATAACAAATCTTCTTCTTCGTCTTCAGTCTTCTTCTTCAGTTTCTTCTCTTTTCTTGAATCTGCAATCTCATACTAGGCAACCAGTATCAGAAGCAATGATCTCCCCCCATTTCATACGGATCGTCTTGGTCCCAATATGCCGCTGATAAGTCAAAGAGACACCCGACATTTGCATATTTGAGATTTGCCAAAATGCCAATCGAGGAGTTGTCTCTCGTCAGTCGTTCTTGCCACAGCATACAACTACCGAAGAGTTTCCAAAATAGTTCCTAGAGAGATATTATTTGCAAATCCGCCCATTATTTGTCTCAGCTCAGTGACTTTGTCGAGCATCTTATTGAAGATGAACTCAATCTTTGAATCGATTTCCTTCTGGACGGGCGCCCCACCTGGACGATATAAAGGACAATTATCTATGACCTTGTGAAGCGGAAGCTATCTAGCAAGAACTCCTAAAGGGTCTTAAAAATTTTTGGAGGCGATTTCCACTAGAGTATCATAAAGGTGAGGCTCCTTTCAATTCTCTAATATCGTATTGTTAGTTAAAGTTCTAATTTTTTATACCAAAATTTTCAAGGGAAAAACTAAGTTGTTATTGGTGTGGGTTCAGAAGGGAAGAGTCAGGATTTCTCCTGTGTTGATCATAACTTTTGTAATCAGAAACCGATAAGTCATGGGCATATAAAAATTAGAATTTTTTTCTTTGGCTTTTGCTCTGAATACTGGTGATTTTGGTTTGAACGTTGGACTTTGTTGAATTTATCGGATTACTCTACACGGAGAAATCAACAATTTTGTCAAAATGTTGGACAAATCCAACACTTAGTGAACGCCGTCAAGAATATCGCGACTCTATAACATTGAGTTATGACATGGGAGAACCTTCTAGCTCGGCCGATTGTGTGATAGACCAAGGGTTCATCGCTTAGAAAGCACTGAAAATGCAGGAGTCGCGCCAGAGTTCTCTTTGGCTGCGACTCACGAATGCCTATGGGCCACTGTCTGGACTTGCGATCCAGACATTGGGGCCACGTTCTAGGCCTTGTGTGGGATGCAAACCAGGCCTCTTATTGGACTATGGTCCAACCTTTGGCTTGCAGTCTAATGCCAACTTTGGGCCTACTTTAAAATTGTTTTGAACCCAATTTGATAAATTTCTACGTACCTAAATTAATTATGTATTATTTTTAAGTGAAAAATTGATAATTTAATATACAAAATTTTAACCCACAATTTGAAGATTCTATTTTTGGACGGGTACAAAAAATTTAATGATTTAAAATTGCAAAGTCTAAAAATTGAGTTTTTTAGCCAATGAGGTTTGGGTTGATGGTAAGCCCACTTCAAGGTATGAATTTAATTTTACGTACATATTGTATAAATTTTTCTAAAAATGATATTTTGAGACGTATCTCATATAAAATAACGTGTCCATTATATCTTGTTGAATTTTATATTACATGTAGTTTTTCATTATACATATTTTATTAAAGCATACATATCAAAATTATTATATTAACTTGATCATGTGAACTAAGTTCGATCGACCCGATTTGAAGTCATGTTTTATTTTACGCACATTCGACCTTGGCAGTATATGCTTGTTTATTGTTAAGTAGAGTAATATGACAGTTGTTTCTGTCGTGTCTTTGGGCGCAAAATTCTAAACTTTATTAGAGTCTTTATGTAACTTTCGCGATCACAGATCATCGTTGTTGGCACGTGATATGTCTATGATGTGATGTCATTTTGTACAATTTTCTAAAAATGAATTTAAGAAATATAAGTTTTAAGATCATGCATGCTTAATCATTATTTTTATTAAAATGCTAAATATAAAATTTGATCTCTATTAAGTTTACTCCACCCACCCCAATAACACTCATATTTTAGGACTCTATCAATAGGATTATTAATTAGTAGGACTATCAGTTACCGACCCAAGATTAAATTTAAGTAGATATTTTATTTTATTTTATTCTAGTATTTTTAATAAATTTCTTTTCAAGATATTTTATGAAGTAGACTTTGGTATTGATGTCTTTTACTAGTAATTAAGATAATTAAAGAAAATGATCGGACAATTAAGTTTTTTGGGGCTAGATCGTCTCTCGTTTTATCTTAGTTTTCTTGCAAGGCATGACACAATGAGTATTGTCGTGACCTAACTTTTGATAGATAGAAAGATAATAATAAATAATAAGATGTAATAGAAATAAGCAATTGTTGCTTATTAAAAAATTATAAGTGATCTTGTCAATATAAGATAATTAAAAAATTGTGATACCCACAGTTTTCCTAAGTAGGTAAGTTAAATTTTAGGGTAAATGACAAATCTATCATCGTGGTTTGTGCTCAATAACAAGTCAACCATTATGGTATTTTTTCTAACAAGTTAACCACTGAAATTTGAAAAAATAACAAAGGAAACATTAAGCGGTGTTTGGAGACTAGAGACCGCGAAATTCGTGGTCTCTGTGACTCACAGAGACTGCGAATTTCGCCATCTCACTCCAGTTCGTGGTCTCTGTGACCAGAGAAGCCGAAATTCGCAGTCTCACTCCAGACCGCAAACCACGATTTCAGAGAACTACCTATTTCAGAACCACTGATTTCATATACCGCGAATGACAAGCTCTCTGGAGTAAGACTGCGATTTTAGAGACCTCAAAATCGCGGTCTCTAGTCTCAAAATGTCGCTCGATGTTTGTTTTGTTATTTTTTCAAACTTCAGTGGTTAACTTATTAAAAAAATACCATAGTGGTTGACTTGTCATTGATCACAAACCACGATGGTTGATTTGTCAATAAGGGTTATTGCAGGTTGTGACACAGCGAATATCACCATGACCTAACTATAGCTAGGTAGAAAAATAATAATAATTAATCACTATAACGAGAGGATTAAGATGGGCCATAAATAAACAATTGTCACTTATCAAAATATTATAAGTTTGACATAATTGTATTTTTAAATTTTATCTCAAGACTTGTCCTAAGTAAGATAGGAGATCTCCGCTCATAGTTGGTAATGCCCAAGTGGGAACTCTTGTCCGTCATTTTCTACAAGTCAAAGTCTTCAAACCCCTGCTCCCATGTCCACACATTCTTCGAGTTGAATTTTACCGTGATCTTGTAGCAGTACGATCATGGAGACTGCAGGAGCTGTCGTGTTATCAGCAATAAGCTACTACCGGATCCTTGGAGAAAACAAGAACAAACTCATTGCAACAATTGAACGACTGAATAGCAGAAAGGTTGATGTGGAGTAGAGAAAAAGTACCGAGCTTCAACCAGGGAAGAAGTCGAAGATGGAAGCTCTACTTTGGCTGGAGAATGTGGAAAAGATGAAGGAAGAGGCTAGAGTTCTTGAAAATCAAGTTGCAGCGGGAGGAATAATTGATCGACCAAGCTTAGGGCGAAGTCTGTGCGTGAAGATAGAAGAAGCTGAAAAATTATACGAAATGGGTAATTTTGCTGATGGGCTAGTGGTTGATGAGACGCCATGTGAGAACACTGGAAATGCAGACCCGGCTGAGAAAACCCAAAGGAAGATGAAAAAGAAGATGAGGAAAATAAATGAGGGTAAGAGTACCATTATCGGCCAGGGAGGAATTGGAAAGACGAGAATAAGAAACACGGGTTCCACTACTACCATGACATTTGGAAATATTAAAATCTGATTCTCTTACCAGGCGAGATTGTTTCTGGGTTTGAAAGATATTGGCTGAAATTGTTCTTGTTTCATAAGAAATCTCTCTCTCTCTCTCTCTCTCTCTCTCTCTCTCTCTCTGACAATTGTTTCCAGCACTTCTACAAGGATTTCAGAACCTCTCCCAGAACCAGCCCCCACTGAGTCCAGTGAGTTCCACCCTGCAGACCATCAGTTTATGGTTAAACACTTAAAAACATAAAAGATAGAAGCTCTAAATGTAGAAGAAATCAATTTTTGTAGTTAGATTCCTGAAAACGAGATTTCTTTTAGTAATATAGTCGACTTTTCTTGTCAAAAAATAAAAAAATTGATTGTACTCACCTGAAAAAAGCGCATGAAACTATCGCATACCTGACAAAAGACGGCAAATGGCTCTCTCAGGGGTCCGTCACAGGAGAGTTCACTTGTACTTCCATCAATGAACGTTCCGTCAGCAAAAATCACCTGCATCGAGAAGAGACAATAAATCTGCTTACGAAAAAAAAAATCAAAATTAACAGATTCGAACAGGATTATGATTTATGTCATTAAGCATAAGCTGAAGATTCAACTATAGGCAGGAAATTCAAGTACTTTGAAAGGGTAAAGCACCATAGTTTTCTTCAAAAAAGTATATTCTTTTCTCTTAAAATCAAAACCGGAAAACATGGCTGACCTCAGAGGCATATCCGGGAGTATTTCCGGCAACTGGTTTGGTGAACGAACCCACAGGAGAACTTCTTTGGACAGCCTCACAGAAAGCTAGCAAGCTCTGTCTGCTTCCGAGCTCTACTGCCTGACAGCATATTACATTTCAAAATAAATTCTTATTCTTTTGTACTCTATTCATTTTCCAATGAAGAAACTAAGATGCAAAAGTGAAAGTAAATTGCCTTTTATCAGGTAAAGCACACCTCAAATCCTAAGGATTGAAATCAATTATAGATTAGACCTTAAACTATTTCAGTTGTCAGCTATTTCATTTGCACCTTTTCGTCATGACAAGGTCTAAATAGCTTACATCTGAAATTTGGAAATTCTATTTGTGCAAAAAAAAAAAAAAATTTAAGATCTAATTTGTAAATGACCTCAAATATTAGTATATAAATTGCACCTTATATTTTTTAACATATCTTACGAGACTAACCTGTACTATATCGTGACGGGGTATACGGGGTAGTGGCTGCACTTTATACCCCCGAGACGCCATTACCTCAGCAACTAGAAAAGTTCCCTTATTCCAAAAAGGAAGAACTAAGTAATTTAATCCCAATTATTAGAAAGGCAAAACCTTGAAAATGAACTGAAAAAAAGAAGAATAAAAAATACTTTTAATGACCCTCCAACCATTTGAGGCGAAAGAAATAACCCTTGGAATATCGACCGCATTACATCACCCGGAGTTGAGCCACAATCTATGCCTAAACCAGGGGCAGACAACCGGGCTGCAGCTGCCCTAACCCATCTGTCTCCTCGGGCTACATATCCACCGCAAGGAGCAATTGTTCCTCCAGGGTTTTTGATCAAACTACCAGCAATTAGATCTGCACCCTGCCCGCCTTTAATAGTATAACGTTATAAATTACCACTAATTTCATAAGCTTAAACGGTTGGATTCAAGTTAATTTAATTATTTTTTCATATTTTTCCCTCGATTAGTCCTTACTTTAGTTTTAAGTGAGATTAAAGTGACACACGATAATTAAATTGGGGATTATCGACGAAACAAGAATTTGAAATCAAAATTCATGATATGATACCGTGAAAAATTATCACTACTATCGTAATTCCCTCAACTACTGACAAGTAATGATAGACAATACAAACCGACACGTGAGAGAGACTGTTACGATATAATATGAGTGATTAAATTAACTTCAACCCAACATTTAAAAGTTTTCGAATAAGTGGTAAATAAACATAACGCTCTTCTTAAACTAGATGCACGGAATAAAAAGAGGAGTCACCTACCACCATTGGAGGTTCAATAGTTTCCACAAATTCACCATAGCAATTATCCACCATCACCTTACAGTCTGGATTCTGAACCTGCATACATTCCCGACGTGTTAATGCGGTTGCGTAAGGATTACAGATTCTAGGTCCACTTGATTATACAAGCTGTTTATTTCTAAGAAGGAAAGAATTATGTAAAAGGGATAAGCTCAAAAATGTGTAGAAGGATTAGCCCAATCCAAATAGAAACACTAAACTTATCGTACAAACGGAACAATAAAACTCGAGCTTTATTAATTAAATAGAAGATATATTCAATCTAAAATTTAGAGTTCAAATCCTTATGGTTGCATTCCAAATGCTACCTTTATAAGCTTTATTGCCCTTCCTATTTCGTCTACGCTTAAACTTCTCCGCCATGAATATCCACAAGACCTCTGTATGAGAGCACATTTGGTCTCCGATTTCACTGCATTTTTAAGTGCTTCCCAGTTAAGTCCACCATCCTCTGAAAGCTAAAAAAATACTAATTTGAGAAAAACTTGATCAATCAAAAAACTTCTTTTGCAAACAATAGGATCGATGAGTCGGTTTTGTACTGAGGAATTAAGTACTTTCAATCATGAGTTTTGTGAGTTTGAGAGTTTCTAATGTCTTGTTTTATTTGTTTTGTTGTGTGTTTTTAGCATATCATGATTGAAAAATAGATTGCAGTGCAAAACCAAGGTGAAAGGACAAAAACGTCAATTTCATCAAATAGGATCGTACTGGAACTTCTCGATATTGAACTCCAAAATCTTTCAATGAGCCAAGCCCATTCGAATCTCTTTTCCCGATCACTTCTTCTAAGGTGTCATATGGAGGACCGGCCACTGCCAAAAGCTGCAAGTGAATGTATTGTAAACATCAGTTAGTAAAAGAGAGGATAGTAGATTGAGCTGAAATAGCATAAAAATAATATCTCACTTCGTCCCCAGGACGTAAAAAGGCGAATAAGGCACAAGTGATGGCATGAGTACCTGAGAAAAACTGATAATAGAGAAAATGACAATTCATTTTTAAGAAAAGTCAGATTAAAGAAGGTTGATATGGTGTGTATCACAAAAAACAAAACTTGTGACCGAACTATTGCAGATTCCGCTCCAACAATCTCTGCAAAGGCGTTGTCTAATGCTTCACGGCCCCCTGCCTCATCATGGCCATAGCCAGTCGATCCACCAAAGTGCTGGTTATGAAAGATTACCTCTATTAACGGTTTGAAAATTTCAACAATAATCCCATCTAGTATAACGATATAAAACTTACAAAGTAATGTTTAATCGAGCCTTTTCAATATCTGACCAAAATCATTAAAAGGGTCATCATGGAAGCCATTGCTCTAGCAGATATTCTTAGGATCAAGGACTTAATCTTGATTAATTAAGCAAACTTAAATGTATTATTATTCAGATGTACTGAAAATGAACAAATATACACATAAGAACATTAATATGCTCTCCACCAACACTAGGAGATTAGCTCCCTTCTCATGTTATTTTCAAATCCTGGTTTATAACTACTGACATGAGATCCCACTCGAGCGTTCTGAAATGCTCGGAGAACTCGAGCTGTATTAAATGCTACCAAATTATCTACTGCTCGGAATTCTGCCTGCAAGGATTTGCTTGTACAACCTAACGAAATTGAGCAACAAAAAATTAGTATTTAGGACCACCTAGATTTCAACAATAATCAGAGTTCATAATCGATTCGAAATGCAGTAACCATTTGAGCCAAACTAGAAAAATCAAATCCAGGCAAAAAAAACCGTTATCAATGCTATATCATAGGTTGAATACAAAAGAAAAGGTACTAAAAAAATAGGGAGCTGGTGCAGTGTGCAAAACAGAGGAAAACTTTGCTCGTGTCTACAGAGTTATGCATTTTCCTATCACGAAATAGGTTGACTGTATTGGTAAGATCACATTAAGATAAATTAGTTCCATCGTGAAAAATCCTGCTTAGACGCCATTTCCTTCCCACCTTAAGTTTCTAGCAATTGCAAGAGTCCATATAACATAAAGTTCAGACGGAAATAAACGGACTGAAAACCCCCAAGAAGTGAGGATAAAGCTATGAGCTTTTCGGTGTAAAGAAAGCTTTTTTCAGGCGACCAAATGTAGCAGCAGTACGACTGAAGTTATGGGATTTCAAATTACACGTACAGGAGCAAGTGCTTACCCCTGGAACAAAAGTGGTGTCACTAAAATGATTGCCGCCATTAAAGGCGTGTGAAACTCGAGAGTCCATGCGAAGAGTAGCAACGGGTCTGGAACTTATAACTGAAGACGTTGAGTAAGAAGGAAAGGCGCAGGATAAACCCCACATTTTCTGGAGCAACCGAGGAAGAGAAAACCCGCGCTTCAAGAATTGCAAATGCTGAGGGATGATGAAACCTTGAAAAGCTTTGATTTTTTGGCCCACTGGCAAGCTTTTATTGGGCTATATGATGAAACTATCACTCTTCCAATATTAGATTTTTACAAGATAGCTTTTGAATAGGTCGATTTTGCACCCTCACAAATCAAATATTCTACTAACATCTTGTTTCATTTGCGTCCATCTGTGCCTAATCTTTGTTAATACTAGAGTTGATTTGGAAATTTTGAATATGGACATACACTTCACGAATTTTCATATCAGCAGACAATAGACGTTAATATTGCTTAAAACCCAGAATTCTATAATGTTTTTCTCCCTTAAATCATGTGTTCTTGCCAAATCATTGGGGACGATCAATTCAATGTCACTCTATTAAACCATAAAATTGACCACTTGAAAACTATCTCAAATGTACAAAACTAATGAGGGTGGACAAAAAATATAAATCCAATTGGGTACAAAATGCTAAAGAATACAGTTGTTCAGACAAAATATTGCGGCCAAATGGACCCTCGATTCCGGCCGTGGCCTTTCAGTGCCATGGAAATGCTAGAAATCAAGGAGTTACCAATATTTCCGATAGCACTATGCCCCATTAACTTCAAGCCAAATTCTTTTATGAGAGAAGATAATCTATTTTCATCTTCTGATTCCAACAGTTGCATTTCATTTGCTTGCTCTTTGGATACAAATCCATAAATTTGAGAATTCGGTTCCTCCTTAAAACTCTCGTCTCCGTTTTCAAGAGTCATTCTCATAATCCCGATCGCTTTTGGGTCGTCCAATGAAGGATCAAACACAAATGACAACTTCCCAAATGCTAGATCAGGCATTTTGAAAAGATCTCCAAGCACATCATGAATCGGGGGAGATATTCTTCTGTGCAAACTTCTTCGAACTATTGGGTTGTTCCCTCGTGGCTCGATATATGCAAGAAGCTTCTCTTAAGCCGCTCAGAAAGGCACCGTGCATGGTGGCTGGATATTGTCGAGCCGTTGCTTCTCCGGCAAAGAACAACCGGTTTGGTCACATTCTGTGCAAGAACATCATAGTCGAAGCCAGATGACTTGACTCAAACATAAGAGTAAGAGCCATAAGAAAAGGAATCACTTCCCCACCTTGTACAGATTGTTTGTACCGGATTCGGCACGTCAATCCCTTTCCGTCCATAAATACCTGAATATGGTGCAAAAGTAAGGCGTATGAGAAGATATACTTTGTGATTAGAAATATTCATTAGCTCTGTTTGGTCACATTCTTAAAAAAGGTGTATAAAAATCAATAAATGACCTTAAATCATATAAATCTAGATTACAATTTACCGAGATAAAAAATTATTGAACTAAGATCTCTTTGAATCCACGGCATACAACTGCTGACTAGTTTCCAAAACAGTTGCTAGAGAGATATTATTTGCTAATCCGCCCATTATTTGTCTCAGCTCAGTGACTATGTCGAGCATCTTATTGAAGATGAACTCAATCTTTGAATCCATTTGCTTCTGGACGGGCGCCCCATCTGAACAATATAAAGGACAATTATCTCTGACCTTGTGAAGCGGAAGCTGTCTAGCAAGAACTCCTAAAGGGTCTTAAAAATTCTTGGAGGCGATTTCCACCAAGTATCATAAAGCTGAGGCCATGGTAAGTCAAATCCTTTCAATTCTCTAATATCATATTGTTAGTTAAAGTCTTAATTTTTTATACCAATATTTTCAAGGGAAAAACTAAGTTGTTATTGGTGCGGGTTGAGAAGGGAAGTCACGATATCCGCTGTGTTGATCAGAACTTTTGTATGTTGAGTTATGGAGTCTAATTTTATTGTTTAAGGTATTTTGGTAAATTCACCCTGTTTTCATAACCCTATTTCTTTAGGTATATAAAGATGTAATTAGGGCTTTGGAGGTTGTGAGAGAGAAACAGTGGGGGTGAGGCAAAATCAAGAAACAACTTCTGTAACTCCGTTTTGATCATAGTGAGATCTGTTAGCGGCAAGTGGACGTAATTCTCAAACTGAGAGTGAACCACTATAAATTATGTGTTTTCAAGTTTGTGTTTTTTCTTTGATCAATCGTTTCGATACAAGTTAGATTAGAGTGTCTAATCTCAACACACTCTAATCCCAACAATTGGTATCAGAGCTTCAGGTTGAAGTGGTTTCTATAATCGGGGATTGATTTGTCGAAAGTATCGAAGGAGTTGGAGTTTTCGTACTTGTATCGAACGAAGTTAGGGTTTACAATTTTTTGTGAGAAAATTGTAAATTTGAAAAAAGGAAAGTCGCGCAGTTCTTAAACAGAGAAGAAAAAGAAAAACAAATGGAGTTGCCCGCTGCTGCCCGCTGCCTTGCCCAGGACCGCTGCCCGCCAAGCTGCCCGGTCCACCCTGCCCTGCTTGTGCTTCTTCTCCAGCGCGTCTTCGCCGCAATCTGCAACTCCCGTAGCAAAGAACCAGTGGCCGTCCGTCGATCAATCTGAAGAAGCGAAGATCTGTTTCTTCTCCGCGATGAACAATGATCCGAAGACAAGAACAAGGAAGCCGTCCGTCGTTCCAGATCTGGGGAGAGAGCGTCGTTCGATGGTCGAAGCCGTCTCCCGCGCCATCGGTCTTCCCAAATCGAGAAAGAACAGAGGTCGCCGATCAGTCCGCTGTCGACAAATCTGAACGTTCGACCGATTGAAAAAGCAAAAGGGGAAATTTTTGTTTTTGGTTGATAAAATTTGGATAATAACTTTTGTACTGGGTATTGATAAAATGACAGGTGAAGATAGTACATACGGTATTAGTAAATTTGATGGGACTGATTATGCTTTCTGGAGAATGCAGATTGAAGATTACTTGTATGGAAAGAAGCTTCATACCCCTTTGAGTGAGAAACCGGAAAAATTGGAAGATGCTGAATGGAATCTTCTTGATAGACAGGTTTTGGAAGTCATCCGATTGACGCTAACCAAAAGAGTTGCTCACAACGTTGCAAAGGAAAAGACCACCGCAGGATTAATGAAAGCGTTATCTAATATGTACGAGAAACCATCTGCAAATAATAAGGTGCATCTGATGAAGAAATTGTTCAATCTGAAAATGGCTGAAGGCACTTCTGTAGCAGCTCATCTGAACGAATTTAATACAGTGGTAAATCAGTTGAATTCTGTAGAGATCGATTTTGGGGATGAGGTACGTGCCCTAATTTTACTGGCATCTTTACCAAATAGTTGGGAGCCTATGAGAGCAGCAGTCAGTAATTCAATTGGAAGCTCAAAGTTGGTATTTACTGATGTGAGGGATCGAATTCTAGCCGAGGAAGTTCGAAAAATTGATTTTAGTGAAACATTGACGAGCTCAGCATTGAATGTGGAAAACAGAGGGCGAAATAGTAACAGGAATTCTAATCGGGGCAGAAGCAGATCAAAGTCGAGAAATGGAAGGGGTCAGTCTAAATCTGGGAGAAAATTTGAGTGCTGGAATTGTGGCAAGTAGGGTCACATCAAAAGGGACTGCAAAGCACCGAAGAAGAACAGTATTGACAAAAGTGATGGAGCAAATGCAGCAACTGAGGAAATCACAGACGCGTTGATTCTTTCAGTCGATAGCCCAATAGACTCATGGGTTTTGGACTCGGGAGCATCTTTTCATACCACGGCATACAAAGAATTACTTGAAAATTATGTAGCTGAAAATCATGGGAAAGTCTATCTTGCAGATGGTGAGCCACTGGATATTGTTGGCATCGGGGACATAAAATTAAAGACAACAAACAGGTCAGTTTGGAGTATCAGTAAAGTGAGACACGTTCCGGGGTTGATGCGGAACTTGATATCTGTGGGGCAGCTTGATAGTGAAGGTTACCACGTCAATTTTGGGACCAATGTTTGGAAGGTAACTAAGGGAGCAATGGTCGTTGCTCGAGGTAAGAAAACAGGAACCCTATACATGACATCTACATGCAGAGATACAGTTGCAACTGTTGACAGTCAAAGCAACATAGATTTATGGCATTGCAGGTTGGGCCATATGAGCGAGAAATGAATGAAAATTCTTGTCAAGGGTGGTCAAATTCCAGAGTTAAAGTCTGTTGAGCATCAGTTATGCGAGAGCTGCATTCTTGGCAAGCAGAAGTGTGTCAGTTTCCTAAAGGTTGGGAAAGAGCCAAAGAAGAAGCGACTTGAATTAGTGCACACCGACGTGTGGGGACCCGCTGACGTTTCATCTTTTGGTGGATCAATCTATTATGTGACTTTCATAGATGATTCAATAAGAAAGGTATGGGTGTATTTTTTGAAGAATAAATCTGATGTTTTCAGTGTGTTCAAGAAGTGAAAGGCCCTGGTCAAAAATGAAACGAACCTGAAGGTGAAATGTCTAAGATCTGACAATGGAGGTGAGTATATAGATGCAGATTTTAAAGAATATTGTGCTGTAAATGGAATCAAGATGGTGAAGACCATTCCTCGAACGCCTCAAGAAAATGGAGTAGCTGAAAGGATAGACAGAACGTTGAATGAGCGTGCAAGGAGCATGAGATTGCATGCCGGATTACCTAAATTTTTTTGGGCAGAAGCAGTTAGCACAGCAGCATTCTTGATCAATAGAGGACCCTCCGTACCTTTGAATTTTAAACTTCCAAAAGAAGCTTGGAGAGGGAAAAAGGTAGATTTTTCTTTCATGAAAGTATTTGGCTGTTTATCTTATATTCATGTTGATGATTCTAATAGAAGCAAACTTGACCCGAAATCTAAGAAGTGTTTTTTCATTGGCTATGGTGACTCCGAGATTGGTTATCGTTTCTGGGATAATCAAAATCGGAAGATCATACACAGTAGGAATGTCATCTTAAACGAGAAGGTTCTCTACAAAGATGCAGTTGGTAACACTTCAAACAGTGGGAGTTCAATATTGAAAGAGTCTACTGTGGTCGACTTCAGAGATTTTTCAGGAGAAGATACTCCGACTAGAAAAAAAGATCAGAGTATTATTGAAGAAAAAATTGATGAGAATACGCCTCCAGAAGAAAATTTGCAAATGCCGATTATAGAACCAAGACGATCATCCAGAACTAGCAAACCAACTCAGAGATGGTCCCCATCTCTAAATTATATTTTGCTTATTGACAAAGGTGAACCAGGATGTTATGAGGAAGTCAAACAGTCATATGATTTGATTGAGTGGGAGGCAGCCATGAAAGATGAAATGGACTCACTGAAGTCAAATGAAACCTGAAAATTGACTAAGTTGCCGAAGGGAAAGAAAGCACTGCATAACAAATGGGTTTACCGAATTAAAGAAGAACCTAATGGAAGCAAGAGATTTAAAGCTAGATTAGTTGTCAAAGGTTTTCAGCAGAAAGAAGGTATTGACTACACTGAGATTTTCTCACCAGTGGTGAAGCTAACGACGATCAGAATTGTTTTGAGTTTGGTTGTGAAAGAAGATCTTCATTTGCAGCAAATGGACGTGAAAACTGTTTTCCTTCACGGCAGTTTAGATGAAGAAATCTACATGCGTCAACCACAAGGTTTTGAGGTGCAGGGGAAAGAGGAGTTTTTGTGTAAACTTCATAAAAGTTTGTACTGTTTGAAACAGGCTCCAAGACAGTGGTACAAGAGATTTGACAGCTTCATGAACAGTAAGAACTTCGTGAGATGTGAAGCCGATCACTGCTGTTACATTAAAAGGTTTGATACTTCCTACATTATACTGCTCCTTTATGTTGTTTGATATGTTAATTGCTGGAGCAAGTTTGACTGAGATTGACAGGCTGAAGAGGGAGTTATCTAAAGAATTTGCTGTGAAAGATTTGGGTGCTGCAAAACAAATTCTTGGAATGAGAATATCTAGGGATAGAGGTGTTCTCAAACTTTCTCAAGAAGACTATGTGAATAAAGTTCTTAGTAGATTCAATATGCAGAATGTGAAACCAGTTACTACAACTTTGGCTAGTCACTTCAAACTATCTAAAGATCAATCACCGTCAACCGAGGAAGAGAGGAGTTACATGACCAGAGTTCCATATGCCTCTGCCGTTGGTAGTCTTATATATGCGATGGTTTGTACACGGCCAGATATTGCACATGCAGTGGGAGTTGTCAGCAAGTATATGAGTAATCCAGGAAAACATCATTGGGAAGCCGTAAAGTGGATCTTGCGATACTTGAAGGGAAGTTCAGGGTTTGCTTTATGTTTTCAGAAGTCATATTCTAGTTTGGATGGATATGTTGATGCTGATAATGGTGGTGATATTGATAGCAGTAAAAGCAGAACTGGGTATGTTTACACTCTTGGTGGTACCGCAATCAGTTGGGTCTCGAGGCTTCAAGATGTAGTTGCTCTTTCTAGTTGTGAAGCAGAGTACATTGCAGTGACAGAAGCCGCGAAGGAGATGATGTGGTTACAGCCTTTTCTACGAGAATTAGGTCAAAACTACGATGGGAGTAAATTACATTGTGACAGCCAGAGTGCCATCCTTTTGGCAAAGAACCCAGTTTATCATGGCAAGACAAAGCACATACAGGTACGCTATCATTTTATCAGATCCATTTTAGAAGATGGTGTGTTGGCACTTGAGAAGATATCAGGGAGTCGAAATCCAGCTGACATGTTAACGAAAGCTGTGACTAGTGAGAAGCTGAAGTTATGCGCAACTTCAGTTGGACTTCTTGGATGAGATATGTGCATGATGCCGCTACAAATGGAGAGATGATGTTATTAGTCTCCAAGTGAGAGATTGTTGAGTTATGGAGTCTAATTTTATTGTTTAGGGTATTTTGGTAAATTCACCATGTTTTCATAACCCTATTTCTTTAGGTATATAAAGATGTAATTAGGGCTTTGGAGGTTGTGAGAGAGAAACAATGGGGGTGAGGCAAAATCAAGAAACACTTCTGTAACTCCATTTTGATCATAGTGAGATCTGTTAGCGGCCAGTGGACGTAGCTCTCAAACTGAGAGTGAACCACTATAAACTGTGTGTTTTCAAGTTTGTGTTTGTTCTTTGATCAATCGTTTCGATACAAGTCGGATTAGAGCGTCTAATCTCAACACACTCTAATCCCAACATTGTAATCAGAAACTGGTAAGTCATAGGCACATAAAAATTAGATTTTTTTTCTTTGTCTTTTGCTCTTAATACTAGCGCTTTTGGTTTGAACGTTGGATTGTTGGACTTTGTTGAATTTATCGGATTACTCTACACGGACAAATCAACAATTTCGTCAAAATGTTGGACGAATCCAATACTTAAGTGAACACCGTCAAGAATATCGCGACTCTATAAACGTTGAGTCGTGACATGGGAGAACCTTCTAGCTCGGCCAATTGTGTGATAGACCAAGGGTTCATCGCTTAGAAAGCACCGAAAATGCAAGAGTCGCGCCGGAGTTCTCTTTGGTTGCGACTCACGAATGCCTATGGGCCACTGTCTGGACTTGCAATCTAGACATTGTGGCCACGGTCTAGGCCCTGTGTGAGATGCAAACCAGGCCTCTTATTGGACCATGGTCCAACCTTTGTGTTGTGGTCCAATGCTAACTTTGGACCTACTTTGAACTTGTTTTCAACTCAATTTGATAAAATTCTACCTAAATTAATTATGTATTATTTTTAAGTGAAAATTTGATAATTTAATATACAAAATTTTAATCCAAAATTTGAAGATTCTATTTTTGGATAGGTACAAAAAATTTAATGATTTAAAATTGTGAACTCTAAAAATTGAGTTTTTTAGATAATTAGGTTTGGACTAATGGTAAGCCCACTTCAACGTATGAATTTAATTTTACGCACAACATTATATAAATTTTTCTAAAAATAATATTTTGAGACGTGTCTCGTATAAAATGACGTGTCCATTATGTCTTGTTGAATTTTATATTACATGTAGTTTTTCATTGTACATATTTTATTAAAGCATGCACATAAAAATTATTAGATCAACTTGATTGTGTGAACTAAGTTCGATCGACCCGATTTTGAGTCATGATTTATTTTACGCACATTCGACCATGGCAATATATGTTTGTTTGTTGTTAACTACAGTAATATGACAGCTGTTTGTACCGTGTCTATGGGCGCAAAATCCTAAACTTGATCGGAGATTTTATGTAACTTTCGCGATCGCAGATCATCGTTGTTGTCACGTGATATGTCTATGACGTGATGTCCTTTTGTACAATTTTCTAAAAATAAATTTAAGAAATATTAGTTTTAAGATCATGCATGCTTAATCGTTGTTTTAATTAAAATGCTAAATACAAAATTTGATCTCTATTGAATTTACTCAACTCACCCCAAATAACACTTCTCTTTCAGGACTCTATTAGTAGGACTATCAGTTGCCGACCCAAGATTAAATTTCGGCATATATTTTATTTTATTCCAATATTTTTAATAAATTTCCTTTAGAGATATTTTGTGAAATAGACTTTGGTATTGATGACTTCTGCTGGTAATTAAGATAATTAAAGAAAATAGTCGGACGATTAAGTTTTTTGGGGCCAGATCGTCTCTCGTTTTATTTTAATTTTCTTGCAAGGCGTGACACAACGAGTAACGTCGACCTAACTTTTGCTAGATAGAAAAATAATAATAAATAATCACTATAATAAGATGTACAAGAAATAAGCAATTGTTGCTTATTAAAAAATTATAAGTGATCTTGTCAATATAAGATAATTAAAAAATTGTGATACCCACAGTGTTCTTAAGTAGGTAAGTTAAATTTTATAACTTGACAGCAAAAATGAAAATATATGTATCAGATTGACTCCTAAACAAGAAGTTCAAAATATATGTTTATTACCTCATTCAATTGACATAGGCTAAGTGGGAAAAAGGAGACCTATTGAAGAGAAATCCGTCCATCTTTCCCACCTGAAATTTGCTTGGCAATTTCCTGTACTTTAAACATTGACTTTGTCAACTCCTTCTCCATTATTAAGCTCTAGTTTCAGTTTGAAGCCTATCCTGTGAGAGGCTCCGACGTCTGGACAAGAAACCGTTTGAAGCAGAATCAACTAATCAGGTAAAAGGTTCTGTAAATTTGCTTTCATGGAAATTTATTTCCAAAATGAATGATAATCTTATTTTCTTCTCGTTGAATTATGCGTGATCTTGTAGCAGTACGATCATGGAGAATGTCGGAGCTGGCTTGTTATCAGGAATAAGCAACTACTGGAACCTTGGAGAAAACAAGAACAATCTCATTGCAACAATTGAACGACTGAGTAGCAGAAAGGTCGATGTGCTGTCGAGAATAAGTTCCGAGCTTCGACCAGGAAAGACATTGAAGATGGAAGTTCAACTTTGGCTGGAGAATGTGGAAAAGAAGAAGGAAGAGGCTATAGATCTTGAAAATCAAGTTGCAGAGGGAGGAATAATGGAACGATGGAGCTTAGGGAGAAGTCTGTGCGTGAAGATAGAAGAAGCTGAAAAATTATACGAGATGGGTAATTTCGCTGATGGTCTGGTGGATGATGAGACGCCATGTGAGAACACTGCAGAGATTTCCATTATCGGCCAGGGAGGAATTGGAGAGACGAGAATAATAACCACGGGTTCCACTAACATGACATTTGGAAATATTCAAATCTGATTCTCTTACCAGGAGAGATTGTTTCTGGGTTTGAAAGATATTGGCTGAAATTGTTCTTTTTTTCATAATAAATCTCTCTCTCTCTCTCTCTCTCTCTCTCTCTCTCTCTCTCTCTCTCTCTCCGAGGAATTTTTCCAGCACTTCTTCTGAGTCCAGTGAGTTCCACCCCGCATCAAGAAAACCATTCACCTCCAGAGCATCAGTTTATCGTTAAAAACTTCAAAACAAAAAAGATAGAAGCTCTAAATGCCGAAGAAATCAATTTTTGTAGTTAGATTCCTGACAGGGAAATTTCTTTTAGTAATACAGTCGGCTTTTCTCGTAAAAAAAATCTAAAAAATGATCAAACTTGCCCAAAAAAGGCGCATGAAACTATGGTGTACCTGACGAAAGACGGCAAATGGCTCTCTCAGGTCCATCACAGGAGAGTTGACTTGTATTTCCATCGATGAACATTCCACCAGCGAAAACCACTAACGTCATTTGGCACTTCAATTATAATATTGTCCTATATTATTCACTTTGAACTAAAATTCTCATAATTTTATTCTTGGAGATAGACATGATAAATGAGTCGAGCCGGCCGAGCTGAGCTTGAAAAAATCTGACTCATCGAGCCTGCCGAACCTAACGAGTCGAGCCTGACGAGCCTAACGAATTTTTTCTAAAAAAATTTCAATTCAAGCCAACTTACGAGCCACAAGCCGAACTTAAAAGTCGAGCTTAACGAGTTAAATATAAATAAATAATATTATTTTATATAAATATATTATAAATTATTTTTAATATTATATATATTATATATTATTAATACGTAGTACAAACAATGTATTAACAATAATATTTATTATTGTTTGAAACAATAACAGAAACAAAAGAAAATTTGGGTTCATTTTAGGTATGAATTGATAAAGTAGTCACCAGCAGACCACATATTGAAATGTGGAAGAATAAACAAAACATGAAATTGAAAATATTAAAGAAGATGACACCAGTGACTTGACTGGTAGTCACCAGTCACCACTCACCACTCCAGTGACCAGTCAGTCTAGTCCTCTTTGGACTCTTCGACACTCCTCTTTCTATAAAGCTGTTCTATTTTTTTCAGGAAATCGCACAAACTTTAACGGTTTAACCCTCACTTTCCCACTTCGTCTTCTTCCCTAAGAAAATAACCATTGTCTTTGAAGGGCAACGCGAGCTCCCCTAACAGGGCAACGCAAGCTCTCCTAGCAGGCCAAGGCAAAGGATGGCTGACGGGATACGAGCTCTCCTAGCAGGAGCCAACGATAGCCGGCACCTGGCAGGTCGCCTGGTGGATTAGATGGGCCAACCCGTTAGGCTCACGAGCTCGCTCATCGAGCTCGGGATCGGTGGGCTCGCGAGCCTAGAATCCAAGCTCGGCTCGATTCGACCCATCTAGGTTACTATAGCGGGTCAAGCTCAGCTACCTTAGACTTGTTTTTAGTTCAAGCTCTACTTCGGACTTTTTTTAGTTCAATTTAAAGGATTTCTACTCAAATTAATTATAGATTATTTTACGTGAATAAATTAGAAATTTAATATCCCAAACTTTTACCCAAAATTTAATAATTCTATTTTTGTATTGGTGCAAAAAAATTAAAGATTTAAAATAAAAAACTCTAGAAATTAGGCTTTTTAGATAATTGAGTTTGAGTTGGTGGTAAGCTAAGGATTTAATTTTATGTAAAATATTACGTAAACTTTTATAAAAATAATATTTTGAAACGTGTCTCATATAATTTTAATTACGTATCATATTATAGTAAGTCGTTTAATTGCATGTCCTTTTTTACAATTTTTAAAAATAAATTTAAGAAAAGCGAGTTTTAAGACCCACATTCTTAATTATTGATTTAATTAAAATGTTAAATATAAAATTTTATCTCTATTAAGTTTAGTCAATTTACTCCACAGACACTCCTATTTCAGGATTCTATCAGCAGGACTATCAATTGTCGACACAATATTAAATTTGCTTTCATTGAAACTTATTTCCAAATGAATGAAAATCTTATTTTCTTCGAGTTGAATTTTACCGTGATCTTGTAGCAGTCCGATCATGGAGACTGCAGGAGCTGTCGTGTTATCAGCAATAAGCTACTACCGGATCCTTGGAGAAAACAAGAACAAACTCATTGCAACAATTGAGCGACTGAATCGCAGAAAGGTCGATGTGGAGTCGAGAAAAAGTTCCGAGCTTCAACCAGGGAAGAAGTTGAAGATGGAAGCTAAACTTTGGCTGGAGTATGTGGAAAAGAAGAAGGAAGAGGCTTTAGATCTTGAAAATCAAGTTGCAGAGGGAGGAATAATTGATCGACCAAGCTTAGGGCGAAGTCTGTGCGTGAAGATAGAAGAAGCTGAAAAATTATACGAAATGGGTAATTTTGCTGATGGGCTAGTGGTTGATGAGACGCCATGTAAGAACACTGGAAATGCAGACCCGGCTGAGAAAACCCAAAGGAAGAAGAAAAAGAAGATGAAGAAAAATAATGAGGGTAAGAGTACCATTATCGGCCAGGGAGGAATTGGAAAGACGAGAATAAGAAACACGGGTTCCACTACTACCATGACATTTGGAAATATTAAAATCTGATTCTCTTACCAGGAGAGATTGTTTCTGGGTTTGAAAGATATTGGCTGAAATTGTTCTTGTTTCATAAGAAATCTCTCTCTCTCTCTCTCTCTCTCTCTCTGACAATTGTTTCCAGCACTTCTACAAGGATTTCAGAACCTCTCCCAGAACCAGCCCCCACTGAGTCCAGTGAGTTCCACCCTGCAGACCATCAGTTTATGGTTTAACACTTAAAAACAAAAAAGATAGAAGCTCTAAATGTAGAAGAAATCAATTTTTGTTGTTAGATTCGAGAAAACAAGATTTCTTTTAGTAATATAGTCGACTTATCTTGTCAAAAAATCAAAAAATTGATCGTACTCGCCTGAAAAAAGCGCATGAAAGTGTCGCATACCTGACAAAAGACGGCAAATGGCTCTCTCAGGGGTCCGTCACAGGAGAGTTCACTTGTACTTCCATCAATGAACGTTCCGTCAGCAAAAATCACCTGCATCGAGAAGAGACAATAAATCTGCTTACGAAAAAAAAAATCAAAATTAACAGATTCGAACAGGATTATGATTTATGTCATTAAGCATAAGCTGAAGATTCAACTATAGGCAGGAAATTCAAGTACTTTGAAAGGGTAAAGCACCATAGTTTTCTTCAAAAAAGTATATTCTTTTCTCGCAAAATCAAAACCGGAAAACATGGCTGACCTCAGAGGCATATCCGGGAGTATTTCCGGCAACTGGTTTGGTGAACGAACCCACAGGAGAACTTCTTTGGACAGCCTCAC
The DNA here is from genome assembly GCA_022433065.1 of Begonia loranthoides. Lineage (NCBI taxonomy): Eukaryota > Viridiplantae > Streptophyta > Magnoliopsida > Cucurbitales > Begoniaceae > Begonia > Begonia loranthoides. The sequence continues at coordinate 42,260,753 of CM039470.1, forward strand.
AGAAAGCTAGCAAGCTCTGTCTGCTTCCGAGCTCTACTGCCTGACAGCATATTACATTTCAAAATAAATTCTTATTCTTTTGTACTCTATTCATTTTCCAATGAAGAAACTAAGATGCAAGAGTGAAAGTAAATTGCCTTTTATCAGGTAAAGCACACTTCAAATCCTAAGGATTGAAATCAATTATAGATTAGACCTTAAACTATTTCAGTTGTCAGCTATTTCATTTGCACCTTTTCGTCATGACAAGGTCTAAATAGCTTGCATCTGAAATTTGGAAATTCTATTTGTGCAAAAAAAAAAAAAAATTTAAAATCTAATTTGTAAATGACCTCAAATATTAGTATATAAATTGCACCTTATATTTTTTAACATATCTTACGAGACTAACCTGTACTATATCGTGACGGGGTATACGGGGTAGTGGCTGCACTTTATACCCCCGAGACGCCATTACCTCGGCAACTAGAAAAGTTCCCTTATTCCAAAAAGGAAGAACTAAGTAATTTAATCCCAATTATTAGAAAGGCAAAACCTTGAAAATGAACTGAAAAAAAGAAGAATAAAAAATACTTTTAATGACCCTCCAACCATTTGAGGCGAAAGAAATAACCCTTGGAATATCGACCGCATTACATCACCCGGAGTTGAGCCACAATCTATGCCTAAACCAGGGGCAGACAACCGGGCTGCAGCTGCCCTAACCCATCTGTCTCCTCCGGCTACATATCCACCGCAAGGAGCAATTGTTCCTCCAGGGTTTTTGATCAAACTACCAGCAATTAGATCTGCACCCTGCCCGCCTTTAATAGTATAAGGTTATAAATTACCACTAATTTCATAAGCTTAAACGGTTGGATTCAAGTTAATTTAATTATTTTTTCATATTTTTCCCTCGATTAGTCCTTACTTTAGTTTTAAGTGAGATTAAAGTGACACACGATAATTAAATTGGGGATTATCGATGAAACAAAAATTTGAAATCAAAATTCATGATATGATACCGTGAAAAATTATCACTACTATCGTAATTCCCTCAACTACTGACAAGTAGTGATAGACAATACAAACCGACACGTGAGAGAGACTGTTACGATATAATATGAGTGATTAAATTAACTTCAACCCAACATTTAAAAGTTTTCGAATAAGTGGTAAATAAACATAACGCTCTTCTTAAACTAGATGCACGGAATAAAAAGAGGAGTCACCTACCACCATTGGAGGTTCAATAGTTTCCACAAATTCACCATAGCAATTATCCACCATCACCTTACAGTCTGGATTCTGAACCTGCATACATTCCCGACGTGTTAATGCGGTTGCGTAAGGATTACAGATTCTAGGTCCACTTGATTATAGAAGCTGTTTATTTCTAAGAAGGAAATAATTATGTAAAAGGGATAAGCTCAAAAATGTGTAGAAGGATTAGCCCAATCCAAATAGAAACACTAAACTTATCGTACCAACGGAACAATAAAACTCGAGCTTTATTAATTAAATAGAAGATATATTCAATCTAAAATTTAGAGTTCAAATCCTTATGGTTGCATTCCAAATGCTACCTTTATAAGCTTTATTGCCCTTCCTATTTCGTCTACGCTTAAACTTCTCCGCCATGAATATCCACAAGACCTCTGTATGAGAGCACATTTGGTCTCCGATTTCACTGCATTTTTAAGTGCTTCCCAGTTAAGTCCACCATCCTCTGAAAGCTAAAAAAATACTAATTTGAGAAAAACTTGATCAATCAAAAAACTTCTTTTGCAAACAATAGGATCGATGAGTCGGTTTTGTACTGAGGAATTAAGTACTTTCAATCATGAGTTTTGTGAGTTTGAGAGTTTCTAATGTCTTGTTTTATTTGTTTTTTGTGTGTTTTTAGCATATCATGATTGAAAAATAGATTGCAGTGCAAAACCAAGGTGAAAGGACAAAAACGTCAATTTTATCAAATAGGATCGTACTGGAACTTCTCGATATTGAACTCCAAAATCTTTCAATGAGCCAAGCCCATTCGAATCTCTTTTCCCGATCACTTCTTCTAAGGTGTCATATGGAGGACCGGCCACTGCCAAAAGCTGCAAGTGAATGTATTGTAAACATCAGTTAGTAAAAGAGAGGATAGTAGATTGAGCTGAAATAGCATAAAAATAATATCTCACTTCGTCCCCAGGACGTAAAAAGGCGAATAAGGCACAAGTGATGGCATGAGTACCTGAGAAAAACTGATAATAGAGAAAATGACAATTCATTTTTAAGAAAAGTCAGATTAAAGAAGGTGGATATGGTGTGTATCACAAAAAACAAAACCTGTGACCGAACTATTGCAGATTCCGCTCCAACAATCTCTGCAAAGGCGTTGTCTAATGCTTCACGGCCCCCTGCCTCATCATGGCCATAGCCAGTCGATCCACCAAAGTGCTGGTTATGAAAGATTACCTCTATTAACGGTTTGAAAATTTCAACAATAATCCCATCTAGTATAACGATATAAAACTTACAAAGTAATGTTTAATCGAGCCTTTTCAATATCTGACCAAAATCATTAAAAGGGTCATCATGGAAGCCATTGCTCTAGCAGATATTCTTAGGATCAAGGACTTAATCTTGATTAATTAAGCAAACTTAAATGTATTATTATTCAGATGTACTGAAAATGAACAAATATACACATAAGAACATTAATATGCTCTCCACCAACACTAGGAGATTAGCTCCCTTCTCATGTTATTTTCAAATCCTGGTTTATAACTACTGACATGAGATCCCACTCGAGCGTTCTGAAATGCTCGGAGAACTCGAGCTGTATTAAATGCTACCAAATTATCCACTGCTCGGAATTCTGCCTGCAAGGATTCCACTGCTTGTACAACCTAACGAAATTGAGCAACAAAAAATTAGTATTTAGGACCACCTAGATTTCAACAATAATCAGAGTTCATCATCGATTCGAAATGCAGTAACCATTTGAGCCAAACTAGAAAAATCAAATCCAGGCAAAAAAACCGTTATCAATGCTATATCATAGGTTGAATACAAAAGAAAAGGTACTAAAAAAATAGCGACCTGTAGCAGTGTGCAAAAACAGAGGAAAACTTTGCTCGTGTCTACAGAGTTATGCATTTTCCTATCACGAAATAGGTTGACTGTATTGGTAAGACCACATTAAGAAAAATTAGTTCCATCGGGAAAAATTCTGCTTAGACGCCATTTTTCCTTCCCACCTTAAGTTTCTAGCAATTGCAAGAGTCCAAATAACATAAAGTTCAGACGGAAATAAACGGACTGAAAAACCCCAAGAAGTGAGGATAATGCTATGAGCTTTTCGGTGTAAAGAAAGCTTTTTTTTCAGGCAACCAAATGTAGCAGCAGTACGACTGAAGTTATGGGATTTCAAATTACACGTACAGGACCAACTGCTTACCTCTGGAACAAAAGTGGTGTCACTAAAATGATTGCCGCCATTAAAGGCGTGTGAAACTCGAAAGTCCGTGCGAAGAGTGGCAACGGGTCTGGAACTTATAACTGAAGACGTAGAGTAAGAAGGAAAGGCGCAGGATAAACCCCACATTTTCTGGAGCAACCGAAGCAGAGAGGGAAGATAAAACCCGCACTTGAAGAATTGCAAATGCTGAGGGACGATGAAACCTTGAAAAGCTTTGATTTTTGGCCCACTCGCAAGCTTTTATTGGGCTATATGATGAAACTATCACTCTTCCAAGAGTAGATTTTTACAAGATAGCTTTTGAATAGTCTATTTGGCACCCTCACAAACCAAATATTCTGCTGACATCTTGTTCCATTTGCGTCCATCTGTTCCTAATCTTTGTTAATGCCAGAGTTGATTTGGCGATTTTGAATATGAACAAACACTCACGAATTTTCATATCAACAGACAGTAGACGTTAATAATGCTTAGAACCCAGAATTCTATAATGGTTTTTCTCCCTTAAATATTGTGTTCTTGCCATATCATTGGGGACGATCAATTCAATGTTGCTCTATTAAACCATAAAATTGACCACTTGAAAACTATCTCAAATGTTCAAAACTAATGAGGGTGGACAAAAAATATAAATCCAATTGGGTACAAAATGCTAAAGAATACAGCGTTCAGACAAAATATTGTGGCCACATAGGCCCACGATTCCGGCAGCGGCCTTTCCGTGCTGTGGAAATGCTAGAAATCAAGGAGTTACCAATATTTCCGACAGCACTATGTCCCATTAACTTCAAGCCAAATTCTTTTATGAGAGAAGATAATCTATTTCCATCTTCTCCTTCCAGCAGTTGCATTTCATTTGCCTGCTCTTTGGATATAAATCCATAAATCTGAGAATTCGGTTCCTCCTTAAAACTCTCGCCTCCGTTTTCAAGAGTCATTCTCATAATCCCGATCGCTTTTGGGTCGTCCGATGAAGGATCAAACACAAATGACAACTTCCCAAATGCTAGATCAGGGATTTTGAAAAGATCTCCAAGCACATCATGAATTGGGGAGATGTTCTTCTGTGCAAACTTCTTTGAACTATTGGGCTGTCCCCTCATGGCTCGATATATGCAAGAAGCTTCTCTTAAGCCACTCAGAAAGGCACCGTGCATGGTGGCTGGATATTGTCGAGTCGTTGCTTCTCCAGCGAAGAACAACCGGTTGGTCACATTCTGTGCAAGAACATCATAGTCGGTGCCAGATGACTTGACTCGAACATGAGAGTAAGAGCCGTAAGAAAATGAATCACTTCCCCACCTTGTACATATTGTTTGTATCGGATTCGGCACTTCAATCCCTTTCCGTCCATAAATACCTGCAGATGGTACAAAGGTGAGGTGTATGAGAAGAAATATTTTGTGATTAGAAATATTCATTAGCTCTATTTGGTATCTTTTTTGACGGAGCCAAAGTGATAGAGTAAAGTTTGTGAAAATCAATGATCAAAATATAAGTCTTCTCCATCGCCACACTAAAAATTTAAATTTGCATTAACTGTTTTATGTCCTTGGCAGCTGCAAATGAAAATAAAATGAGTAAAATATAATTTAAACGTTGGACCATAATTTTTTTTCTTTAACAAATAGATCGTCTACATTTACGTTACAAACCGAGTTAGAAATTGCAAGAAAAGTTAGCAATAGGGCTAAAATACTTGATTAAATGAAAAGTGCGACATATAAGTGTTGGATTTAATAGATAAATTGACAAAAAAGTCTAAATTGTTGATGGCTAAAAAGTGGAGATTTTATTTGTCAAAAGAGTAATTTTAAATCTAGTGCATGAATGACCTCAAACGTTAGAAATCTAAATTACACTTTACCTAGATAAAAAATTGATGAACTAAGATCTATTTGTACTATTTTTCATAGATAAATATTGATGAACTAAGATCTATTTGTACTATTTTTCATAGATAAATATTGATGCAGGACACATCAAATATCGATAACTTCATAAACATTTAAGGGTGTTTTATTAACTTGATAATACTTTCTAAACCTTTTAAATTTATTTACCTCTGAGGATGTGAAGAACGCGGTGGAGCAAAGTAGTCGATTCCGTGTGTTCAAATGTTTGAGCAGCTTCACCAGCCACGAGCGCTATAAGTACAGCCGAGCCTGAAACTGCATGGTAACTATAGAACAAAAAGAACTCCCCCCGTTCATAGAAATGTTCTCTAAGACATCCAAATGTATCCAAATCTTCCCCCCAGAAGACATGAGGAAAAAGCATGGCAACTTTATTGAGCAGCCCAAACCCCAATCTCTCAATGGCTGCAATCTTCTTTTGTGGTAGCTCCGGTTCGAATTTAATCACTTTTTGCTTCAAAACGCCAAGAGGTACAGTGCATAGGATGGTATCTGCTTGAAAAACTTGATTTCCGGCTATCACTTCGACTCCTTCGCTTCCGTATCGAATGGTGTTAACAATCTTTCCGTAGAAAATCGGAACTTTTTCGGACAATGCTTTTATCAATCGCCAGTTCCCGCCTGTGAGGAAGCAATGATCTCCCCCCATTTCATATGGATCATCTTGGTCCCAATATGCCGCTGATAAGTCAAAAAGACACCCGGCATTTGCATATTCGAGATTTGCCAAATGCCAATCGAGGAGTTGTCTCTCGTCAGTCGTTCTTGCCACAGCATACAACTGCCGAAGAGTTTCCAAAACAGTTCCTAGAGAGATATTATTTGCAAATCCACCCATTATTTGTCTCAGCTCAGTGACTTTGTCGAGCATCTTATTGAAGATGAACTCAATCTTTGAATCGATTTCCTTCTGGACAGGCGCCCCATCTGGACGATATAAAGGACAATTATCTCTGACCTTATGAAGCGGAATTGAAAGCTGTCTAGCAAGAACTCCTAAAGGATTCGCATGAATTCCAGTAATTACACTGCCACCAAGATCTACCGCAGCAAATCTTCCATCACTTCCCATTTTCTGAGTGTAAACTCTTCCACCTGGTCGGTTTCTAGCTTCTAATACTATAACTTTGAAGCCAAATGATAAAAGTTGCCTTGCAGCTGCTAAGCCAGCTAACCCAGCTCCAACAATAATAACAGAACCCTCAGATGACTCCTCTGGAATTTGAGAAATAAAAGATGGAGCTACCCCAAAATTAATATATCCATTATAAGAAAGAAAATCATAAGCTGCACTTATCAAATGTTCGTACTCAATACTAACAGTTTCTTTAATCTGCCTTTTTGAGACCCAAATTCGGACATTATCTCTCCATCTCGCTAGAATATGATTTCTGACGACTATATAATCGTTCTGTTCTTTTCCACCCAATTCTCTCACAACCCCTGCTTGAATTTCCTCTTCGAGAAGTGCATCGATCGGGAATCCAAGAGATAACGCTATCATTGCCTCGGTTTCAGTCTCTTTCTCCAAATCCTCCCTTGTTCGATTCCTCTTCCTCAAATCACTTCCTAAATGCTCATCTATAAACTCATCAAACAAATTCTCATCGTAATTTCGTGGTCCCGATTTCTTTCTTAGGGACCTTTTTGAAACTGATGTATTTGGAACTGAAGTGGCCATTATTCCAAGTTAAGGTCTTCAATGATTTCTACCACAAATAAACTCCAAAATGGGAAGCCAATAATGCTTTAATTCCCCTCAAATAGGACATAGGACCATTTTAACTCAATTTTTACCAAATGGCCACTCAACTTCCAGGAATCCCATGAAGAACCCATCGAAATTTCAGACTCTGTTTACCCATTCTTGAACAAGTTCACAATCAAAGACAGAAAAGAAAGAGCAAATTCACATGGATGATGCATTGATCCTAATATCCATCTAACTTTCAAACTAAGCTGCGAATCAGAAACCAAGAAATCACAGTCATTGTTAATTTACATTCGAATTCCTACTTAAAACCAAAAACGTACATTAAAAGAAATTGCTAATATTCGCTTGAAACTCTCAAAGAGTGCCACAAGAACATCATAACTGACCTCGCCAAAGTACAAACCAGGGTTCGCTTTGAGCCCTTAGAAACAATAGCATCGTTTCATAAATCCGACGAGGAACGAAGACAGAAAAAAATAATCCCGTTACAATCGGAAAAGCGGAAACGGAAAGGAAAGATCGCAGCCCGCAGGTTTGTAATTCAGTTGCCGTGTCTCCGATTTGGAAACCCAACGACTGAAGAAAGTTGTCCACTTTGATCGTGGGCTTGGTGTCTATGGACGACCCATGTTCATCGCTGTCAAAGTTCACAGCTTTAAAAAGACACCCAATCAATCTGTGCTGAAATGGGCTTCTTTGTTCACACACAACAAGATTTAGGTTCAGCTTGCTTCAATTTTTTCTAATAATTACAGTTAATTGTGTGATTAAAATAATTAATTTAGTAAAAAATAAGGTAAATATTTATTAAATTAATTTTAAATAATATGTGTTTGGTTACGATTCTTAATTGTTTTTAAAACATCAAATTATATAAAAAAATACATCATCATATCATTCATAATGAAAATCATAAATAAAAAATTATCTAAAAATTAAAAATCCCAAAAATAAAAAATCATAAAGTAAAAAAAAGTGTATATTATGATATTAAAAAATTATTGAATATAAAAATAAAAATATTTTTAGAAAAAAAGTGGAATGCTATACAGAGAATATAAGGGAAACCTTGATAGTTATAAAAATTCAAATTTATATAATTATTTAAAATTTTAAATGATAAAAATGTGTGTGTGTATATATATATATATATATTTGAAAAATTACATTTTTTAGCTTATTAACATTATTTTAAAACCAATTCCAAACGAGTCTTACCATGTTTTTTTTTAATGGATAAAGTTACATTTATATTTCATTTTACACTTCAATATAATGTTTTGATGTGATATCTAGTGTAATTGTAATATCTGTAAAAATAAAAATAAAAGATAAAAAAAAGATTAATGTGGGGAAAGTATTTTTGGAAATGTCTTTTCCCCCGCTACGGGGATGTTACAGACAGGAAGAGATTTCCTCTTGAATCTCTTCCATCCCATTGTCTTAAAGGCGTCAGCTTCTCCCATGAATCCTCCGCCAGTAGGGGTGGAATCAGTTCAGTTCAATTTTATAGTGAATTGAAATCGAACCAACTCGATTCGGTTTTGAAAATAAAAAACCGAAATCAAACTGAATCCATCGAAAAACTGATCAAAAACCAAACCTCGATTTTCGATTTTCCTTGTTTCGGTTTTTGATTTTTTTCGGTTCGGTTTTTAAAAAACCAAAAAATTGGATTTCCTTATTATTTAACTAAACAAATTTTAATTCAAAGAAATTAACTCAAATTTCAACAGATTTCAACATAAAACGACTTGATGAATCTCATAGAAATTTTAACTTTTTGAGAAATTTTTCTTTCATTTGATTCACTTTTCCATTAAAGTACAAAAAATTTACTAGAAAATTTTAGGAACATGAAGAAAAGAGTATTTAGTTAAGTTAGAGCAACATCAAACACTCATCTCCACATTTGATTTCTTAAAAAAAAATTGTATTTTCTAAAAAACCAAACATAACCAAGAAACTAAACTCCAATAAATACAAAATAAAATATAAATGATTTGTTTTAGGTTTATTTCGGTTCTGTTTGGTTTTAGTCAGTTGTTCTTCATTAAAATTGAGAACCGAACCGAAGATTTTGGTTATATCCAATTCGGTATTATATTTCATTTTTTTCCTTTTAAAACCGAATGGAACCGAGTAAAATCATTCAGTTCAGTTTGGTTACCCGGTTCGAACCAAACTAATTTCCACCTCTATCCACCACACTCGACCTCTCAGATTCACTCTATCTCTCGTCTTCTGTTGACTCTTCTCTCGCATTCGGTAGCTGCTGTGACAAAGAAATGGACTGAGGTAAGTCAAATTCCTTTCAACTCCGCAATTTCAATTTGTTGAGTCGGAATTATAATTCTTTGTGTTGCACTGTGGAAAGGGGATTGCACGGGCTTAAGGAAGAAGAAAATTGGGGTTAAACCGATCCCGTGGAGGATTTCCGGTGGACTAAAATGAGAGGTGCTGAAGGTATAAATTCTTAATTTTTTTTTTTCTTCAGCAAGTCTTTATTTTTCTGGCGTTTGAGTCTAGATTATTGGATTTTCAATTTGGATTATTGTTGGACGAACAATCGAATGAAATCCGGCAATTAAATTGCATGGATTTCGTCAACAATGGAACGCCAGGAAGCAACTAAGCAAAAGTTGAGCCACAGTGTGGGAAGCCTTCAGCTTCTACTAGTTAGATGACTGGCCGAGACAAGGAGCCTTGCCCCAAAAATGAAGTCATCTGCAATGATGGAGACGACATTTGAGTGCGAAATCGTCTCCTTCCCGATTCAGCCGACAAGGACATCAGAATTGAGCCCTACGTGTGGATTGCAAATTGGGGCCCTGACTTGGCCGCTATTCTCCCTTGTTTGGACCACGATCTGAGCTTGAATAATTAGCAACCCAAGTTCATTTTTGGGTCGTAGTCCAAGGCCTATTTTGGGTCTATTTTTTGCCAAATTTTGGATATATTCTACCCAATTAATTTTTTTTTTAAGTGATAATTTGGAATTTTAATATAAAAAAATTTAACAAAAAAATATGACTACTTTATTTTTGGTTAGGTACAAAATTTAATTTTTTTTAATCTGTGGACCCTTGTACTTAGATCTTTTTTATTATTGGGCTTTGGTCAATGTAAGCCCAATTCGATGTTGAGATTTAATTTTATGCACAACATTGCATAGTTTTTATAAAATCAGCATTTTGAGACGTGTTCATTTCATAGTTCGTCGGATTTTTATATTATATGTAGTATTTCAATGTACATGTTTTATTAAACATGCATATAAAATTTTTTAGATCAACTTGGTCATGTGAATCGAGTTTGATCGACCCAATTTTGGGTTTGTTTTACTTTACGCACATTCGACTGTAAGAAAATGTGTTTATTTGTTGTTAACTAGAGTAATGGTATAGTTGTATGTGTCGTGTTTCTGGGTACAAAACCCTAAACTTGATCAGGGCATTTATGTGGCTTTCACGATCGCCTAGTATCGGATTTATTATGTGATATGTCTATGACATGATGTATCCGGAGTCTATAAGTGGCTCCATTTTCACTTGAATTTTTATTTTAGTACATCAATGATCAATTTTAATTGCATACCACATTACAGCAGGTTGTTTTAAACGCATGTCATTCTATACAATTTCCTTAAAAAAAAAAGAATTTATAAAATAACAGTTTTAAGATCATGCATGTTTAATCATCATTCTAAATCAAATTATAAATATCAAATTTGATCCCTATTAAGTTTAGTCAACTCACTCCAATAACACATTTTCAAGATTTTATCAGTAAGACTCCTAGTTGCCGAATCATGATTACATTCGACGGAGTTTATTTTATTCCAGTACTTTAATAAATTTTTCCTTGAGAGATATTCTGTAAGGTACACTTTGTTATGATAACTGCAATTTTTATTTTTTATTTCTATTCTGCACAATTACTTTGGATTATTTTACTATATTATTTTGATATTACTTATTAGACATGTTAAGCTCATATTTTATTGGACTCTGACTTGTAATAAATATTTTAAAATTTTTTTTGTTAATTAATAAAATTAAATAAATGGTTTGGTTGATGTAATATTTTCAAGACAGGTCGTTCTAGGTTCAGTCTGAGGTCCCTTATGAATCATGACAATAAGTAATCCTATTGATAATCTATTATAATTTTTTAAATAATGAAATAAGCAAAAGCTTAGAATTTAAGTTAGCTGTGAGTGAGTATGACACTTTATCAAACTATGATTGAAAAGTCAACATCACCGAAGCCTAATTGTCAACTATTTAATAATAGCTTTTTAATTAGTTAAATAAATTTAAAGTGATTAGATATAGACAATAATGACAACAATAAAAAATATAGTAATTACTTGAAAAATTAACAAAACAACTATAAAGTATGAGATCAATGACAATTTAACAATTAAATAATTTTTGTTAACAAATAAAACACTCAACTATAAAAAATAAAGTTAATAAACTACGTCATTATCGTCGTTAACAACGAACTTACTTCAAAAATAAAAGAGTAGGAAGTTTTCCCTTGAAAATAATTCGTCGCTCACTATATGAATTTCTTGTTGGACCGTAGCACGCCTATAGAAGGGGGGAGAGTTGAATATAGCGTCCTAATCTTTTTCGTACAATAATTGATTTCTCTAAACCTATGTGATTTACCGTATATAATTAAATAAACAATCATAAATATATGCAAATAAAATAAAGAGTAAGAGTAAGAGTAAGAGAGTATGCACAAGGTTTGTTTACACGGTTCGAAAATCCGCCTACGTCTATGCTCCAAGATTCCACTTGGAGATCACTCACTAGATTGGCTTACGGGTGTCAACCAAACCGTTTACAATAACTGATTATAAGGGAGTCACCTTTTGACTATTTCAGGTTGTTAACCTTTGGCTATTTCGGGGCGTCACCCTAAACTTGACTATTACCAGGGAGTCACCCTTTGATTGAACTTATGGGCATTCAATTGTGTCGTTGACTGTTTCGGAGTGTCACCCTTATATGATGAATTCGTAGGGAGTCACCATTTACAATTTAACTCAAGTGTTTGGAAAATAAAGTTCACAAACTGACTAGTCCAAACTCTCCCAAATTGGATCTCAAGTTTGGGATAGGGAGAGTTGGATTACAAGCTCACAAATAGTGTATAGAATTGAGTATTGAATTTGGCAAGCCTTCGCCTCAATTCTCAGTTTCGTGTCGAGCAAATGGAGTGCTCTATCTTTATATAGATCTACCTATTTTCGGTCGACCACTTCTAGCCATTATAGAACATAGCCATTGAAAATTTGACCGTTGGAAGATAGCCGTTACGCAGAACTGTGGATTTCCGGTCACATTCCTCGACCACAGACTCGACCGCTTCACGTCCGATATAATTCGGAGTTCCAGTTTTGTTCTTTCGGTGGCCAACCTCGTCCGAAAACCTCAACTGCATCTCGTCCGCAAAATGCGCAAATATGGCAAATTTGAAACTTGATGTTTTTCGGTCGCGTTCCTCGTCCGACACCTCGACCGCAGTGCGTCCGAAAAACCATGTTGAAGTCCAGAAGCAAAACTCCATATAAAATCGATCATGTTCCTCGACCGCCTATTCGACCGCAGTGCGACCGAGAGACCAAAACCCAGCTTTGGTTGCTTTTCTCGTCTGGAACACGTCCACAACTCTCCAATATTGTTTTCCTTTCATTTCTAAGTCCTCAATGATGTGCAAACACTACATGGACTTAGATAAACATGTTAGTATATTAATAATACATGTTTTAAGAGTATTTCCAATAAATACGAGTATAAATATTATGATAAAAACATTAACAATAATATCCATAAAAACACAATAACCAATTTATTATTTTCTAACACAACAAAACATTTAGTCATCATCAAAATAGAAATAAGTCTAACAAAAAGACTAACATTTCTTTGGTTGTTGCAAAATTGAAATTAATCACGTCGTTAATTTTGTAAAAATTAAGGGTTCTGTCTAGTTGGTTTGATGGATTTTTTTATTAACACTTGTTTCACTGTCAATTTAAGAGCTTGTGTTTATTTATAGGCTTTTTCCAGTGCAAACATGGTTATATTGAAGTCATTGGAGCTCGAACAATGTACAAAAACGATGTAGTCAAATTACTTAAAAGAATTCACAGTTTGATTGGAAAAATGTCATCTTTCCTCTGCGGAAAGTTGTTTTTCCTCTTAGAAAAGTAATCTTTCCTGATTCTTATTTCAAGAACTCACTTTCCGCAATGGAAAGATAATATCTTTTAACGGAAAACATAATCACGATGTTTGTTCCGTTCTTTTTCCATAGCTGAGTGTTTCATTTGTTATTGAAAATTCTTTGTCGTTTTCAGTGTAGCAGACAATGAATTTTCTGGCAAGTTATCTCAATGAATCGGAAACATGTCTAGTTTGAAGTACATTGATTTTTTAACAAACAGTTAATTGGAAATCTTCTATTTTGATACCAAAATCAATTTCAAACATATTAATGTTTCTAAAATCGATTTTCCAGTGAGTTTTCTTAGTGGAATGAAAACTTGTCTAGCTTGGAGCACATTAATTTTTCAACAAATAATTAACTGGAAATCTTTTATTTTGATACCAAAATCAATTTCAAACATATTAACATTTCTTTTACTAGGTTAACGACAATTTTTTATTCATTTATTTTTCATAGTTAATTGTTTTATTTATTAACAAAAATTTATTTAGTAGTTGACTTGTTATTGATTTCATAGTTTATTAGTTATTTTGTTAATTTCCCTTAAATTTATATAATTATTTGAAAACTTAAATGATAAAAAAGTAATAAAATAAAAGGTAAATGACAAATCAACCATCATGGTTTGTGATCAACGACAAGTCAAACACTATGGTATTTTTTCTAACAAGTTAACCACTGATGTATGGAAAAATGATAAAACCAACATCGCGGTCACGTTCGCCGTTAACAAGTTGACGTGAGACATGCGGTATCTCAAGACATCGTCTCAAGACACCGTGGTGACTCAACCTCACCCAGAAACCGCGAAAGATCGCTGTCTCTGATCGTGGTCTCTATCTGATCGCGGTCTCTGTGAGACCAGTTTCTTCTTCGTCTTCTTCTCGGTGTCGATAATTGCTTTTTCAATTTTTTTAGAATTTTTGAGTCTGTTTGCTAATTTGAAACTACATGAACGTGGTTGAAAAATTAGTTTGGAACTATTGTTAGAGATTAATAGGTAAAAATCGTTTTTTAATGAATTGATAAGTTAAAATAGGTAGAAGGTCACGTTGTTTTTCCTTACTAGCCTTTGTTTTTTGTCCCTCTCATAGCCAGCCACGCTCACACAGACAGCAAAGAGAATAGAGAGAGAAGGGAGAGGAGGGAGACGGGTGAGAGAGAACAGGGATAGAGAAGAAGACGAAGAAGAAACTGAAATCGCGATCTCACGGTCTCTGGTCTCTGAGACCGCCATCTCGCGGTATCTGGTCTCACAGAGACCGCAAGAGTTGAAGAGGATCGTGATGTGTGGTGTGTAGTTGAGGTCGCTAGTTGACTGGTTAATTGCATTTGTTCCTGGAGTTAGAGATGTCCACTGTACTCTACAATTAGAGATGTGATTTTCTAAGAAAAAGAGTAACTCATGGGGACAACCTCCTCTAATTGATGTGAGTTTTCGTTTCAATTGTACTTGTGCATCTCTTTCAAAGGCATTTTATATATAACAAAGATAAATGCTTGAAACTGGTACATTTTGCGGGAGAAAAATCATGGAAAAGTGGAAGAAACAGACCTAAAAAATGGAGGTTATGGAGCGGAGAAGCAACCTATCTGATATGCAAAATTCCCACAGTGACACAGAGATCGCGATCTCGCGGTGTCTTGATTCAAGACACTGCGAGATCGCGGTCTCTGTGTCTCTGTGGGAATTTTGCATATTAGACAGGTTGCTTCGGTGTCTTGAGTCAAGACACCTTAATAGTGTGAGGTGTCTTGACTCAAGACACCTTAAGACATTGCAGTGTCTTGACTCAAGACACCGCCGTGTCTTGAGACTTGGGTGTCTCAAGACACTGAGGTGTATTGAGTCACCACGGTGTCTTGAGTCAAGACACCTCGGTCTGTTTTTTTCTTAAAATTAAATGGCACCCTGTTAGTAGACAAAACACCGCGTGCCATGTTATCTTGTTAATGGCGAACTTGACAATGATGTTTGCTTTGTCATTTTTCCATACATCAGTGGTTAACTTGTTAGAAAAAATACTATAGTGGTTGACTTGTCATTAATTGCAAATCACGATGGTTGATTTGTCATTTACCCTAAAATAAATTTGAAAAGTTATATTTTTTTAACTTATTAAAATTGCTGAAATTTTTTTAAAAAGAAATTATTAAATATTATTTTATGTTATTTTATAATCAATTCCAAACGAGTCTTACCAAGTTTTTTTTTTTAAATGGATAAAGTGACATTTATACTTCAATATAACGTTTTGATGTGACATCTAGTGTAAGTAATCATATTGATAATCTATCATAATTTTTTTTAAAATAATGAAATAAACAAAAGCTTAGAGTTTAAGATTAAAGTATGAAATAACTCTTTTTATATTATTAATTTCTTCAAATCTTAGTTTTCTCTCTACCCAATATTATTTTCTTATTAATATCATTAAATTATTGCATTACATTGTTAGTTATCTTTTTGTATCATATGCTCATAACTTGTGTCAATATCAATGCTTATAACTCTCTCCAAGTTGATTTAGAGCTTGAAATATATATGCATAAGAAGCATACACGAAGAAGAAAATAATGCTCTCAAAAAAATAATAGATAATATGTCGGGATAATAGTTTCAGCATTAATAAATTTCTTAAATTTTAATTGTCGTTAAAGATTGTAATAGTAAATATATTTAAGATATAGAGTAAAGTACTCTACGGATTTACAAGTTGATAACTTAAATTTATGATGATAGCAAAAAAAATTTGACGTTATAAAATTCGTTAAAATTGTCATGTAACTCACACGTGAATATTCAATTTTATGACTTAGTTTGATTTCCTTTTTCCTCAATGCGTACTTGATACTTTAGAATTTTAAATATTGTATGGAGGGAACTTAAGAAAATGGCCACTGGACTATGAAATTAATTATAAGTAAAAATTAAACAAATTTTACTAATAAATAAAATATTCAACTTTATGAAATGAACGAAACAAATATCGATGTCATGTTCTCTGTTAAAAACGTCTTCTTTTCGTAGCGAAACATTGTCTTTCTGCAGCTGAAGCTATTATTTCTGCAGTGGAAAATACTTTTTGCGCTTCATTTGCTGAATTTTTGTCGTTCTTCAGTATTGCAAACAATGAATTTTCTGGCAAGTTTCCTCAGTGGATTGGAAATATATATAACTTAGAGTATATTGTTTCTCAACAAACAGTTAACAAGAAATCTTCCATTTTGATACCAAAATTAATTTCGAATAGCTTAACGTTTCTAAAATCTGTTTTCTGGCAAATTTCCTTAGTGAATCCAAAATATATTTAGCATAAAGTATATTAATTTTTTGACAAACAGTTAACTGGAAATCTTTAATTTTGATATCAATTTTGAATAGATTAACTGAAAATTTTTCATTATGAAAAGTCTTCTCTTTTTTAATATTCATTTCAATAGGTTAATAGTAATATTTGTGTAATTCATTTTCCATAATTGAGTGCTTTATTTGTTAGCGAAAATTATTTAGTAGTTGACTTGCCATTGACCACATAATTCAATTGTTGTTTTGTTAATTTATCTTATATTAATCAAAACAAAAAGTTACTGCTGACATGGGTTTTTTTTTTTAAATTTTTTTATCATATTTAATAAAATTTAAAGTCAAAATAATAAATAATAAATCAGGCAATCTAAATCTGAAAATTACAGATCACCTCCATAGATTTATGGTCTATCATTTTAGTTCCAATATCATATCCCAAAGCATTGACTAAGTGAAAATAAAAATAAATCAATTAGGCATAAATAAAGGAAGTCATCCATCCATACGTTAAAACAACTCTTACGTAATTCTTCAGAAAATTAGGTGTATCGTAACTTATAACACGTAACATGTAACATGCAAAATAATGATAAGAATATTTCATGATATTATTCATAATATAATCTATTTTATCAATAAATTTCACTATGTACTACTAATATTTACAATCTATACTTGATTAAATTGATGATGCAGATCGAAAAAGGCAATTAGATCTCAGTCCTCCATTTTTGTATTGAAGAATTTAAGACGCATATTCATCAACCACATGGTTGTTTGCAAAATGAACTAATTTAGAACATTGAACTTTGAATTTAAAGTTGAAAATTTTAACATGTCACGTGCGAAAAATTTACACGTGAAATTTATCATTAAAATTTCACGGCTTTTACAGTGACCGTTACTTTGCCGGAAGTTGCAGAAATTTCTATAAACTTCGTGCCGGTGACAGAGGAAGACGATAGAATCCACAGCTATCATATACCATCCGATAATTGCTTTGCTCACTTGGAGGTTCAGTTTAGATTCTACGATCTTTCTTCAAAGGTTGAGGGAGTTCTGGGAAGAACATACAGGCCGGAATTCGAAAATCCGGCGAAACCAGGAGTGGAAATGCCGGTGGTCGGAGGTGAAAACGAGTACAGAACGACGACCCTTTTGTCCGCAGATTGTAAAGCATGCATTTTCTCATCGGAAGCTTTCGACGAAAAGGATTCATGGGAGAGTACCAAAGGCTTCATGGATTGCATTGAAGGAGCTTCTAGTGGAAATGGAATAGTTTGCAGAAAATGACGATCAAAATTCTCAGAAAAATAAAAATTTGAACTTTTTTTATGTTTTCTAAAATATTGCTGTCGATTGCTTCGCACCCTTTTCCTTCATTTTCTACAAAAAACAAGAAATAAAGATGTTGACTTTTTAAGTTTTTCAAGGCTCTAAATTTGACTTAATTTATGAAGGATCGTTGACCGTTGACATCCTCGTAATTCATATAAAATGAACTCAGCGTCCAGGATATCACATTTGCACATATATTGACATTTTCTAATACATATGACGTGGACGAGTACATTAACCAATCATATGGTCCAGCCTTCGATGAATCGCCCCAACTTCTTAAATTACAACTATCTCCTCGTTACATGGGCTGCAAATGGGCTGGATCTCAATAAATTGCTGCTTCCTTTTTGTATAGATAAGTAATTGTGTGAGACCGTGATCCTTTTTTTAAAAGATTGTTGTAAGGTTTACAATATAGTTTTACACTATAATCTTATATAATTATATGACGTTTACGTTTCATTCACCTATTAGTATAATATTATAATATAAATATTTAAAATAATAAATTATACGAACTAATGAAAGAAAGATATAAAAGTGTCACATTAGAAGGTAAAATTATAATATAAAATTAAAGTGTTAATATAATATTAATGTTTTGAGATATGTCAATTGATCCATCAGCAAAAGCTCATTGTAGTTGTCATAATCCGAAGACAAGCATAATAGAAACGCCATGTTGAACAACTTAATCTTCAGAGAAGACCTGATCGTTCAGTATAAGGCTAATTTGTCAGCGGTAGTCTTAATATAAGTTTAAAGCTCAGACCCATGAAAAATGGGTCAGAGTTTACATAATGATCAACCAGAGTTACAGATAGCGTAGTAATTAACAGAAAAAAAAAAATAATGTGTAGGAAACGAAATCATTCAACACTATACGATGAATTTTACAAACTAGTAAAAAGAAATAAATCTTCATAAATGACAACTAAAAGAAACACCAATGATGAAACTAAATCCAAAATAACCACATTTCAAACACTACACTTGACCATCAAGATTTGAACTTGGAAAGGAGAGGTTATTGGCGTGAGTGACTAACTCAGTAGGCAGTTTATATTAAATGTAATACATGTAAAACTAATTTTATCTTTTCACATAAAAAACATGATGAAAAAAATGTAGTTATTGTGTATGGGTTTAAAATCATTTTTTACCATCAAAATATGCTCCATAAGCCACCGATGAGACAGTCTTCAAAATATTGTTAGATACCTAACCAGCAACCGTAAAATAAGTCTACATCATTTTTCACAAGTTTTAAATAAGGATTCATGAAAAATGTGGGTCACTCAAGGACCTCTCCGATACAATCACACAGAAAAGCAGTAGTCCAAAGATGACAACACCTCATGAGCCAAAAGGATGAACTGTGAGGGCGATTAGAAAATCAAGCTGCACCATAAGATGCGAACCTAGGGTATTAGAGACTTCTAGACCCAACAACAAATGTGAAATATCGAGGGATCGTCTTATGAATCGAGAAATGGAGTAACTTGACCCAAACAATACTCGTTAGTTGAACCAAAGTTATCAAGAAGAGTAGTTTGACCCTAACATAATTGGTTGGTTATACCAAATCTATCAAAGCTTGAACTTCAAGATGGATACTTGAAAAGACCAAGTTCTTCCTAAGAAAATAAAAAGAAGAGAACATCACAAGGAGAAACCCACAAGTTGTATTCTAAAATCAAGTTCCTTACAAATGGTGCCTCTATGCCTTTTTATAGGCCATCCTCCACTAAAAAAACATGTTAAAATAATTTAAGTCATTCTCCACTAAGAAAAATATGTTAAAATAATCTAAGTCATTTTCCACTAAGAAAAGTATGTTAAAAAATTTAAAAGAGAAAAATATTGGTTTTTGGTGGAGTTGGTGGCTGACGGGGGGCGCTGACTAGCTCGCGAGGCCCATTAGGCATCGGGCAGGTGCGTGGGTGCGGTGAGCATGCACTTTTGTGCTACTGAACGCTGCGCGTGTTGTTGGTGTTGTGCGCTGCTGGTGTTGCTGGAGCGCACGCTGCCCGCGCTGTTGTGGCCTTTGAATAAGTGACACCTCTTTGTCTTTTTGGACTTGCAATTCCTCTTCATCAATGCTTAGCAAATTCATTGTCTTTGGTTCTTGAAATGTAGACTCTTTTTCATGGATTTCTTCAATCAAAAGTTGAAGTCTCTCGGTCATTTTTCTTGTCCTTGCTCTAGTCATTGGGCCTCCGATGTTTTGCAATGTATCTTGGCTCTTGGTCATGTTTTGACTCTCAATAGGTCATTGGATTACATCATTCCCTCCCCCTTTGAAAAGATTCATCCTCAAATCTCCTGCACCAAATAAGGATAAGTCAGTAATATTAAAAGTAGCACTTATGTTACCATACTTGCTTGGTAAGTCGATCTTGTAGGCGTTATTGTTTATGCGTTCCAATACTTTGAATGGTCCACCACATGCATAGCATCATTAGTTCTAGAACTTGCAATGAAGTGAGCTATTTTGCTGAAATGGTCAACAACCACAAAAATATTATCCTTACCTCTCTGTGTCATTGGCAACCCTAACACAAAGTCTATTGAAATATTCGTCCAAGTTTGGTCGGGTATGGGTAAAGGGCTATATAGCCCTGACCTTTGATTTGACCTTCCTGCATTCAATGCATTTCTCGCAAATAAATATCACATCATGCCTCATTTTTTGGCAAAAAAAAAAAGTTCATTTAGTACGTTCAATGTTTTATCAATTCCAAAATGTCTCATTAATCCTCCTCCATGTGTTTCTCTAACAAGCAATTCGCGTAAAGATATTTAGGTATACAAAGTTTATCCTTTTTAAATAAATACCCATTATGCCTATAGTAATCAACACATGCAATTTTCTCACAATCCTTACATACTTGACAAAAATCCAAATTCGACTCATACAAGTCTTTCATGAATTCAAATCCCAATAATTTAGATTGTAGAGAAGTGATTAGGACATACCTTATAGACAATGCATCGGCGATTACGTTGTCCTTACCTTTCTTATAATGGATGACATACGAAAAAGTTTCGATGAACTCCATCCACTTGGCGTGTCACTTGTGCAATTTTCCTTGTGACTTTAGGTGCTTCAAGCTCTTGTGATCCGAGTGAATGATGAACTCCTTCGGCCATGTTGCCATGTTTGTAATGTCATCACCAAGGCATACAATTCTTTTTCGTGGGTAGTTCAATGCCACTCCACCAAGCTTTTTGCTAAAATACGTGATTGGCTTCGTTTCCTACATCAAGACACCTCCAATTCCCTTTCCCAACGCGTCACATTCAATTTCAAATGTTTTATTAAAATTTGGCGAAACTAATAAAGGAGCATTAGTTAATTTTTCTTTTAGTAGATTAAAAGCTCTTTCATGTACCTCGGTCCATTTAAATTCAACGTTCTTTTTTACCAATTCATTCATAGGTGCCGCAATGGTACCGAAATCCCTTATGAATTTCCTATAAAAGCTTGCTAAAGCATGAAAATACATACCTCATTTGCATTCTTTGGGGTAGGTCATTCCTTGATTGCTCATACTTTCTCTTCATCCACTAATACTCCATTTGAGCTCACTACAAAACCAAGAAAAACTACCGATTCCATGTAGAATATGCATTTCTTAAGATTGGCATACAGTTGATCCAAACGTAACATATTAAAAATAGATTTCAAATATTCTATGTGTTGTTTGAAGGTTTTACTATACACCAGCATATCATCAAAATAAACCACTATGAATTTTCAAATAAATTGTTGCAAAACATGATTCATTAATCTCATAAATGTGCTAGGTGCATTTGATAATTCAAACGACATAACTAATGTAACGACCCGGATTTTCGTAAATCCTTTAAAATACGTAAAAATTTAAATTTTCTTTTTGAAAGTAAATCAGAGTGCGTCTAACCGGATCGCTACTAACCCTTTCGTAAAACTCAATATAAAATCACATTTATTAAAACTTATGCGGAAGCGTGAAATCAAAACCATTAATGTAAAACGTTGTGAAAGCATGAATACAATTCAATTAAAGAGACCAAATTGTTTAAATACAATTTATTATAACTTAACTTAATTAAAACAGTTTTTCTTTTACCATTTTTATGTCTAGCCAGCCGTGAGCATCCCTCGAGCGTGCAAACCCATCATCCATGCTTGCTATTGTTTGTTCTTTATTTTTCGTTACTCCTAATCCGTGCAATCCTCTACGTACAGTACCTACATCTACACCACAAGCAACTGTAAGTCTAAAAAGACTTAGTAAGGAAAAAGGGGAATGCAATTATGAAATGCCTCTCTTTAGTTCATTTGGAATGGGGGCCACCCAAACCAATTCTTTCATTACGTTTTCTTTCTTTCTTTCTTTCTTTCCTTCCTTTCTTTCTTTGCTTTCTTTCTTTACTCGTACTTCGAGCTGGAGATTGGAGGATTTCCTTTGTGATGGAATAGTGATCGAATCTAACCTTTTACTTGCAACTAGAACTCCCGTACCCTATGTGGGAGGGGCTTCGGCTAGTTGCAGATTAGACCCGCTACCCATCCGCCCTCCAACTCCCTTTTCTTTTCTTTTCATTTCCTTTGTCTTTTCATTATCATTTTACTTTCCTCACTATGCATGTGAGCACCACCCCCGTGGGAGTACTCCCTACTTTGGTTTCTATTAATATGATGTATGAACATACACTTTCAACCTAGCATAAGGCATATAACATAACTTTAATAATTGCAGGGCACACATAAGTAATTGAAAACAAAACTGTAATGGAAGCACATATAATTGAACGTACAGGTAAAATGAAGTAACTGAATAGCAAGAATTGAAACGCAATACAATGAAGACTACTGCTACTAGAACAATCCACAACAAGAAGCATTCGTAATATTAATTTACAGAAATTAACATACTAATTATTCTAGTTAACTTCCTAGTCCATTTACATACTTCTTACATTTATATTTCTAAGTCATTATTCTAATAAATTATCCTATTAAATCAACATGCTCCTACGTTGATTTTCATACTTTTATTCCACTTAACTAATCATGTCTTGGTTTAACAGAAATTAGCATGCTAAGAATCTGGAATCGTAAGTAATCAAGAAGATAATCAACAAAAGCATCCATTCACTTAATCATTGAACCCCTTAGCTCATTCTCGTTTACTTCGTTCTCTTTTCATCCATTTTATCATTCTGTTCTTTAAAAAAGTAAAGCATCGAATTATATATTTGAAGTACGTATTGTATGAAAGTAAAAGTACATATGAAGAAAAGTAAACAATACTTGCATTGAAAGTAAAGCAATATAGAATCGAAACAGTGAATGCATACAAGTACGATAAACATGCAAGTAATTTATCTAAACTATCATATTTAACATTTAACTGCATTATCATGCTAATTAAATATTCTAGTTGGTTAATTGCTTACTTCGAATTAAAATTTCTAATCGAGTTGGTTATCTTAATTAATTACATACTCAAGGGTTACCTTAATTACTAATTGATCTCTAATCGATTACATGCTCATACTCGTACAATTAACATTATTCTAGTTAGTTGCATGTTCATTGGTTATTTAATTTTGTACTTGTTCTACTTAATTAGCATGCTCAATTGATTACCCATTAACTAAATGAATTAGCAATTAACTAATGAATTCATATAAAATAAAACCAAAAGGTTTCCATCCAAAATCATAAAGTAACCATTTACAAGCTAAGTTTATTATCTACAACCAGTGCACAATCCACATTTAGAGAAAACAAGGAAAATTCGGAATAACTATAACATTCGTGCATCTTTACTTCTTATACCATTTTCCCTTCATTTGTTCATTCTTTAGTTCTCAATAAACTGCAACATGCTAATCACCCTCACTATCAAACAACTAACATTCGCAAACTGATACTAACAGTGAATAAGCATACAATTGTCATTAAAGCTAATGAACATTTTCTAACTACTAACATTTAGAAACTTAACACAAAACAATAGCAACTCGCAGAACATTCATAGAACCTAATCAGAAATTACAGAGCATCATTCACAAGCCAACAAATCACAAAATACTAATTCTACAGAATGTTAGCAATACTATCAACAACAAACTAACTCACTCACCCATACTTGTGGTGTAGGGCCTCAATGGCCAAAACAATCCTTAATCCTTACCTCGATTTAATCGCACGTTTGCACTTTGTTGTTATTCCTTTTTCCTCTTTTTCCAATACCTTCATAATTAAAAACGTCTATCATTAAAATCATGACTTATAAACTTCCTTGTCCTTAATTACGTAAACGGAACATAACATATCCTAATATCCAAATTGTAATACTAATACAGCGAAGTAAGGCACGAACTAATTAATTATCATGTCATGGAGAACATGTGACTAATCCAACGCAATAACACTTAACACGTATAACGTACAGAGCATAATTTCAACTTAATCCACACAAATCCTTGGGCATATTCAATAACTACTTTAGCATCCAATCACCATATTCAACTTCATAATATATTCTCACATTCAATGACAATAGGCAGCCAATCGAATGATTCAATCTTATAGAATATATGCTTTGAAATTCATCTAGACAATCACCAATATATAATCCCTTTTAACAGAGTTATCCAACAGAAGCCATATCTTAAGGAAAACAGAGAGCTCAACCAACAGAGTATGACCATCGAAGCAATGATTCACATAGATAATTCATTTCTCAGCTTAGCCACAACTAGTCAGAATTCACCCAACTATATTTACAGACTTCAGAGGCAGTGACATACAATCAAAGCTAATATGTAATTGGGTATTTAAATCCAAATGATTAAACCACAAGAAGAGATCTCACCATCGGAACAGGGCAGGTCCTCCTTTCCAGCTCTCAGCCTTCACGGCTTCCATTTTCCCAGCATAGAGCCCTCGGCTCAACATCAAAGGACACTTCCCCTTCTCTGCAATCCAGTCCATTCCAATTCCAATCACAAAAACTAACACATAAACCCTTAAGTCAACCGAAAACTCACCTCAACCAACATGTCGGGCACTGCAGCTCCAAATCGGGTTCTCATTGCATCCATCCAGAGCCCAACTGGACCAAATCGAGAAGCTAGAGACAACGGCTCTGTTCGACCATGACCACCATCAAACTACCTCGCCGCTGCCTTCCCATGCCATCGTCGACTGAAATCGACAGAGCTTCAATGTTCGACGTTGCTCCGACGACCATCTGCTCGTCGTCGACCAACAGCTCAGTCGCTCGCTGGGTGCCGATTCGTCCGACCGGGACAAACCAGAGCACAAGCTCGTCATCGCAGCAGCTGACTCCAGCTCGTCGCCGCCATGCCGAGACCCGAGCTCGCCCACTTCGCCGTCATCGCCGTCTCCCGATTGCGCTAGAACGGATCCGGGCGCACCGTCGCCTCCTCTCACATCGTCGTTCTTCACCCGTCGCCGATCGCCTCTCCCTCTCCCGCGATTTCTCTCCTCAGCCGAAGGAGCTCTCGGCCTCCTTCTCCCTTTCCGCTCTCCCTTTCTATCTCTCCCTCATTTCTCCATTCAGATCTGTAGATCCGAAATGGCCGGAGGCCATAACTCCAACTTCTCCCTCATCTTTCTCTCCTTGAAAACGTAACACTTAACCCAATTTCCCTATTTTAAATTTGTCTATTTTGAAATGCTAATTCATTTTAATCTTAATCCTAATTTAATTAATCTTAAAAATACATTTAAATGATAACGATTTATATAGAATATTAATCGACCCAAATTATAATGCTCGATTTATTCCAAATGTCATTTAAAGATCATTAGAGATCTAATTTAAAATTCTTAATTATATTTTATAAATTGATTTCTATTAATTAAACTTTTAATGAATTCTCTTAAATTATAACTTAACAGTTGCGTCATTGGTAACACACCGATAATTAGTCAATAAATCCGACTATTCCTAATTTACGTTGTAATTATATATTTATTAAATTCACATAAAAAGTCGGGGTGTTACATACTTACCCCCTTAAAATAAATTTCGTCCTCGAAATTTGTTCTATATCGTACTCTCACTAACGTCGCTAACGTTGAACTATGCATCAAATCTCTTCTTAGCTATCCCATTTGACGACGTAGTTTTCATTTGGTCGTCATGATACTCCATTTATCTAGGTTATATACTCCCTCTTTTGATCAACTAAATTCAACTTTACCCAAAAATGTATTCAGTTGCACCAAGAAGTCAACCAAACTCTCGTATTACTCGTCACTTTTTCACTGCGCAACTCTAATCGCGTCAATTCTAAGGAAAGAAATGCCTTAATCATAACCATTCTGCAACATCAAGAGCAAAATGATAACTCTCTTATATCAAACTGTCACTTCAATCCGATAAATACCCCACAGTTGTCATTCAACTCTTGACTTCGCAGCATTTTTCTCCTACATTTAATGTTCCATATCAGATTTCTCACTTATTCCTAAGTGATTCGACACCAAAGGAGAGTTCCTTCGAACTTCTTACCACCACTAGAGTCATAACTTGGCGACGAGCTCACATCTCCATCACTGTTCTCCTCTTCCAGTCCTCTACACTTCATGACTCAAGGCTTAGTACTTATACTTCCTCTCTCTCACCTATGACTACAGCATGCACAAACATGTTCTCCATCATCAAATTCGTTCAACTAAGCTTTCCCGAGTTATGAATTACACTGCTCCATGGCTAAGTTGGACGCGTTCAGTCTTACTTCTCTTTTTGTATCTATAACCTTTCCCGTTTCTGTATCTGTATCTGTTTCTGTTTCTGTGTCCGTATCTGTATCTGTATCTGTATCCGTATCTGTTTCTGTATCCGTATCTATTCCTAGAAATTCATTTCTAGAAATGAATGTCTAGAATTTCATTTTAGAAATTTGTCTCTAGGAATTCGTTTCCGTTTCCGTTTCTGTTTCTGTTTCTGTTTCCGTGTCTGTATCTGTTCCCGTTTCTGTTTCCGTTTCAGTTTCTGTTTCGGTTCATGTTACTTGTTTCCAGAGAAGTTCGATTGATTGCTTCCATCGTTGCCGTACAGTTGTGTAATCATGTACTTGGTCACCTTGGTTGAATTCGAACCGAGATGGAGAACATAGTCCAAGTTAGACATTTTTTTTTTTTTTTTTTACTCCTCCAAGTCCACACTTAGTCTAATACTCCAGATAAGCACTTAATCCAAGTCTTATTAACGAACATGGAGTACATCATGTCAGAAATGCCGTTAAATCCAAGTTGGTCATACCACTAGACTAATCCTTGAATCTCTCATCCTTACGAGAAATCTACTTTAGCGCAGTCTTAATCAACTTCTCTTCATCACCCTTCTCGTCCATGTAGGAGTTCTACCCTGCATAGGAACTCAAGCTTCACCTAAAATCCAACAAGTTCCTCTTTCGACTGCCTTCCATAAGAGACCAAACCCTATACTCTTAATTTTTCCTCAAAGGTCAATATCCTGTCGGCAATAACTTTACTAGTCGGTCTTACGTCCCTACTTCAATTTAGTTGTTCTGTTGTAACCTAAATATTCACGTCTAGCTATTTAGTAGGATTTCCTTTTTCTAAATTTTATCTAGTTTGTTGTAACTTAGGTGACCTCGTTTATCTATCTAGTTGATCTAGCTTACGCTCACCTATTTAGTCAATCTAACTTATACAGGATTTTCTTTTCCATTTATTTTCCTTTCTTTTTTTTTTTTTTTTCCAAAAATTTGGGCAGAGTCTCCCCTGTTTTTACGCTCCCCAAAGCTAAAATCCTGTATAAAAATCCAACAATTCCAGAATATTCACTTATCCAAATCCAGAATCCAAATCCAAAATCTAATATACAAGGTATAGCATCCAATGGTAACGGCTAACTAATAAATCGACAATCTTAAATACAAGCAAAACATTTATTGTCATGCCTACCTAATCCACTAATCACTACAATTAATTTCTAACAATTCCTTTATCGAACTACAATAAGGAGATCAAACAATTTATTTATCAAACTACTATAAGAAAATCACACAATATTAAAGTATTAGGAAAATATTATGAAGTATACTTACAGCGATGAAGGATTTCCACGTCGAGGCTCATACTGGCAGGCAAGTTGTCTTTACTTTATTTAGTTTGACTCATACAAAATCTTTTTACTTAGCACAACATACTAGAGTTTATTTAAAATGCAGTAAAATAAACTAGTGAGCTACTAACAGTTTTAAAAACGATTATCAGGGCAGCTTACGAAAATCGTTTTTAAAACCACTGCTCTGATACCAACTGTAACGACCCGGATTTTCGTAAATCCTTTAAAATACGTAAAAATTTAAATTTTCTTTTTGAAAGTAAATCAGAGTGCGTCTAACCGGATCGCTACTAACCCTTTCGTAAAACTCAATATAAAATCACATTTATTAAAACTTATGCGGAAGCGTGAAATCAAAACCATTAATGTAAAACGTTGTGAAAGCATGAATACAATTCAATTAAAGAGACCAAATTGTTTAAATACAATTTATTATAACTTAACTAAATTAAAACAGTTTTTCTTTTACCCTTTTTATGTCTAGCCAGCCGTGAGCATCCCTCGAGCGTGCAAACCCATCATCCATGCTTGCTATTGTTGTTCTTTATTTTTCGTTACTCCTAATCCGTGCAATCCTCTACGTACAGTACCTACATCTACACCACAAGCAACTGTAAGTCTAAAAAGACTTAGTAAGGAAAAAGGGGAATGCAATTATGAAATGTCTCTCTTTAGTTCATTTGGAATAGGGGCCACCCAAACCAATTCTTTCATTACGTTTTCTTTCTTTCTTTCTTTCTTTCCTTCCTTTCTTTGCTTTCTTTCTTTCCTTTCTTTCTTTGCTTTCTTTCTTTACTCGTACTTCGAGCTGGAGATTGGAGGATTTCCTTTGTGATGGAATAGTGATCGAATCTAACCTTTTACTTACAACTAGAACTCCCGTACCCTATGTGGGAGGGGCTTCGGCTAGTTGCAGATTAGACCCGCTACCCATCCGCCCTCCAACTCCCTTTTCTTTTCATTCATTTCCTTTGGTCTTTTCATTATCATTTTTCCTCACCTTGCATGTGAGCACTACCCCTTTGGAGTACTCCCTACTTGGTTTCTATTACATGATGCATGAACATACATTCTCAACCTAGCATGATGCATGATGACATGGCATAACATTCATAAAAATAGAAATGCGTATATAAGAAAAGTAACTATAATTGAAAGTACAAATGAAGGGGAATAACTGAACAGCATGAATTAAAAACGCAATACAACGAAGACTACCGCTACTAGAACAATCCACAACAAGAAGCATTCGTAATATTAAATTACAGAAATTAACATACTAATTATCCTAGTTAACTTCCTAGTCCATTTACATGCTTCTTACATTTATATTTCTAAGTCATTATTCTAATAAATTATCCTATTAAATCAACATGCTCCTACGTTGATTTTCATACTTTTATTCCACTTAACTAATCATGTCTTGGTTTAACAGAAATTAGCATGCTAAGAATTTGGAATCGTAAGTAATCAAGAAGATAATCCACAAAAGCATCCATTCACTTAATCATTGAACCCCTTAGTTCATTCTCGTTTACTTCGTTCTCTTTTCATCCATTTTATCATTCTGTTCTTTAGAAAAGTAAAGCATCGAATTATATATTTGAAGTACGTATTGTATGAAAGTAAAAGTACATATGAAGAAAAGTAAACAATACTTGCATTGAAAGTAAAGCAATATAGAATCGAAACAGTGAATGCATACAAGTGCGATAAACATGCAAGTAATTTATCTAAACTATCATATTTAACATTTAACTGCATTATCATGCTAATTAAATATTCTAGTTGGTTAATTGCTTACTTCGAATTAAGATTTCTAATCGAGTTGATTATCTTAATTAATTACATACTCAAGGGTTACCTTAATTACTAATTGATCTCTAATCGATTACATGCTCATACTCGTACAATTAACATTATTCTAGTTAGTTGCATGTTCATTGGTTATTTAATTTTGTACTTGTTCTACTTAATTAGCATGCTCAATTGATTACCCATTAACTAAATGAATTAGCAATTAACTAATGAATTCATATAAAATAAAACCAAAAGGTTTCCATCCAAAATCATAAAGTAACCATTTACAAGCTAAGTTTATTATCTACAACCAGTGCACAATCCACATTTAGAGAAAACAAGGAAAATTCGGAATAACTATAACATTCGTGCATCTTTACTTCTTATACCATTTTCCCTTCATTTGTTCATTCTTTAGTTCTCAATAAACTGCAACATGCTAATCACCCTCACTATCAAACAACTAACATTCGCAAACTGATACTAACAGTGAATAAGCATACAATTGTCATTAAAGCTAATGAACATTTTCTAACTACTAACATTTAGAAACTTAACACAAAACAATAGCAACTCGCAGAACATTCATAGAACCTAATCAGAAATTACAGAGCATCATTCACAAGCCAACAAATCACAAAATACTAATTCTACAGAATGTTAGCAATACTATCAACAACAAACTAACTCACTCACCCATACTTGTGGTGTAGGGCCTCAATGGCCAAAACAATCCTTAATCCTTACCTCGATTTAATCGCACGTTTGCACTTTGTTGTTATTCCTTTTTCCTCTTTTTCCAATACCTTCATAATTAAAAACGTCTATCATTAAAATCATGACTTATAAACTTCCTTGTCCTTAATTACGTAAACGGAACATAACATATCCTAATATCCAAATTGTAATACTAATACAGCGAAGTAAGGCACGAACTAATTAATTATCATGTCATGGAGAACATGTGACTAATCCAACGCAATAACACTTAACACGTATAACGTACAGAGCATAATTTCAACTTAATCCACACAAATCCTTGGGCATATTCAATAACTACTTTAGCATCCAATCACCATATTCAACTTCATAATATATTCTCACATTCAATGACAATAGGCAGCCAATCGAATGATTCAATCTTATAGAATATATGCTTTGAAATTCATCTAGACAATCACCAATATATAATCCCTTTTAACAGAGTTATCCAACAGAAGCCATATCTTAAGGAAAACAGAGAGCTCAACCAACAGAGTATGACCATCGAAGCAATGATTCACATAGATAATTCATTTCTCAGCTTAGCCACAACTAGTCAGAATTCACCCAACTATATTTACAGACTTCAGAGGCAGTGACATACAATCAAAGCTAATATGTAATTGGGTATTTAAATCCAAATGATTAAACCACAAGAAGAGATCTCACCATCGGAACAGGGCAGGTCCTCCTTTCCAGCTCTCAGCCTTCACGGCTTCCATTTTCCCAGCATAGAGCCCTCGGCTCAACATCAAAGGACACTTCCCCTTCTCTGCAATCCAGTCCATTCCAATTCCAATCACAAAAACTAACACATAAACCCTTAAGTCAACCTAAAACTCACCTCAACCAACATGTCGGGCACTGCAGCTCCAAATCGGGTTCTCATTGCATCCATCTAGAGCCCAACTGGACCAAATCGAGAAGCTAGAGACAACGGCTCTGTTCGACCATGACCACCATCAAACTACCTCGCCGCTGCCTTCCCATGCCATCGTCGACTGAAATCGACAGAGCTTCAATGTTCGACGTTGCTCCGACGACCATCTGCTCGTCGTCGACCAACAGCTCAGTCGCTCGCTGGGTGCCGATTCGTCCGACCGGGACAAACCAGAGCACAAGCTCGTCATCGCAACAGCTGACTCCAGCTCGTCGCCGCCATGCCGAGACCCGAGCTCGCCCACTTCGCCGTCATCGCCGTCTCCCGATTGCGCTAGAACGGATCCGGGCGCACCGTCGCCTCCTCTCACATCGTCGTTCTTCACCCGTCGCCGATCGCCTCTCCCTCTCCCGCGATTTCTCTCCTCAGCCGAAGGAGCTCTCGGCCTCCTTCTCCCTTTCCGCTCTCCCTTTCTATCTCTCCCTCATTTCTCCATTCAGATCTGTAGATCCGAAATGGCCGGAGGCCATAACTCCAACTTCTCCCTCATCTTTCTCTCCTTGAAAACGTAACACTTAACCCAATTTCCCTATTTTAAATTTGTCTATTTTGAAATGCTAATTCATTTTAATCTTAATCCTAATTTAATTAATCTTAAAAATACATTTAAATGATAACGATTTATATAGAATATTAATCGACCCAAATTATAATGCTCGATTTATTCCAAATGTCATTTAAAGATCATTAGAGATCTAATTTAAAATTCTTAATTATATTTTATAAATTGATTTCTATTAATTAAACTTTTAATGAATTCTCTTAAATTATAACTTAACAGTTGCGTCATTGGTAACACACCGATAATTAGTCAATAAATCCGACTATTCCTAATTTACGTTGTAATTATATATTTATTAAATTCACATAAAAAGTCGGGGTGTTACAACTAACCATTCCTAAAGTCCATATTTTGTCTTAAAAGTAGTTTTCCATTCGTCTCCTTCTTTCATACGAATTTGGTAGAACTCATTCTTTAAATCAATTTTAGAAAAATAAGCAAGCACCATGCAATTCATCAAGAATGTCATCAAGTTGAGGAATAGGATGTCATTACTTTACTGTGAGATTGCTCGATAATCGACACACATCCTCCATGTTCTATCCTTTTTGGGGACTAGAATAACTGGTACCGAACATGGGTTAAGGCTTTCTTTCACTAGCCCCTTTTCCACCAATTCATCCCCTTGCCTTTGGATCTCCTTGGTCCCTTCTAGATTTGTTCGCTATGTTGGTCGGTTAGGGATTGTCGTGCTCAGAATGAAGTCGATTTGATGTTCTATTCCCTAAGTGGGGCACTCCTCTAGGTAACTCTTATAGAAACACGTCTTCATATTCCTATGAAATAGAGGTAACATCTACTAGTAGAGAATTTGTTAGTCCACTAGAGTTTAAATAAACATCCTTGTATACTAACAAAATCATCTCATTACTCCCTTTTTCTTTCCCTCTTCCCTCATTTTTTTCTCTCTCCTGATTTTCATTTATTCTCCTTTGCCTTTTTTTCTCTCTTCACTTTTGGCTTTTCTCTCTTCGGCTCTTTTGTCTCTTTTCTCATATTTGCCTTTTTCTATATCCTCTTTTGCACTTGGTTTTTTGACTATTCCATATTCAAAACTTTCCTCTTTTGTTTTTGCCTTAGTACATTCTTGAAAGTCTTTGGCAATTCTTTTTTATCCTTACTAGCTTCTGATGGCTTTAACGGTGTTAGCACAATAACTTTTCCATTATGAACCAAGGAATATTCATTCTTGTACCCATTGTGGTTGACTTTTCTGTTGCACTACCAAGGTTTTCCTAGTAAAATATGAGTCGCTTGCATGGGGACCACATCACATATTACCTTATCTTGGTATCTCCCAATAGATAATGCAATCTCTACTTGCTTGGTGACTTTGATTTCTCCACAATCACTTAGTTATTGCAATTTGTATGGCCTTAGATGTTTCGTGGTTTTCAAATCTAGTTTCTGAACCAATAAAGTACTGGCCATGTTGGTGCAACTTCTACTATCAATAATTAAGCTACAAACCTTATTCTCAATATGGCACTAGGTGTGGAATATATTCTCTTTTTGTGCCTTGTCGTGATCTTCTTTGATTTGAACACTTAATGCTCTCTGTGTAACCAATAATTCTCCTTTAATGGGCTCTTCTCTTTCTACATCATTGTAATCCTCAAGTGATGGTGATTCATCGTCGCTAGAACTAACACTTTCTACATCTCCATTGTCCATTACTATCATAGCTCTTTTGTTCGGGCAATTTGAAGCTATGTGCCTAAATCCTTGACATCTGAAACACTTAATTTCTTGAGTCCATGTTGAAGTAGAATTCTCAATTTTGACCTTTTGTGGAATGGGGTTTGATGCTATGGCTTTTCCTTTTTGTTCATCCTTAAGTTTCGACTTTTCATTCCTCCAATTGGACTGATTGCTAGAAGTAGAGGGCATCTTGGAGCTCCTTTTTGCCTTTAATTGTCGTTTTATTTTGATGGCCTTGTGAAGTAATTCCTCCATATCTATATAGTGTTGCAAATCAACTACATCAGCAATATCCCCATTGAGTCCTCCAACGAAACTTGCCATGGTTGCTTCCACATCCTCTTGAACATTGGCTTGGATCATGGCTATTTCCATCTCCTCATAATAGTCCTCCACACTCTTGAATCCTTGATTTAAATTTTGCAAATTACAACATAAATCTCTATAGTAATGTGAAGGTACAAACCTTTTTCTCATAATTACCTTCATGTTCTCCCAAGTTCGAATCGGTGGTTCGCCATACCTCTTTTGATTCTTAACCATTTGATCCCACAAAATGCTTGCGTAGTCGGTGAATTCCATTGTAACCAATTTAAGTTTCTTCTCCTCCCTGTAGTTTTGGCAATAAAAAATCAGATCCACTTTCCATTCCCATTTTATATATGCCTCCGGATTACTTTTACCTTGGAATGGTGGGATATTTACCTTGATGTTGCTTAAATTGTCATCTTCTCGATCTATTCAATAATCTCTTCTCTTTGAATTATGGCATTCTTCCTCCTCATATTCATCTCGTTCAAAATTCCTCCTTTCTCGGCCGTGTGGTGGAGTTGGTGTTTCCAAACGGTCTATCCTTAGGGTCAGGGCTTGGAATTGGTCTTGCATGACCCTCATAAACATCCTTAGATCGATGTTCACCTCTTCTCTACTTCCACTCATGACTTTGGATCAACAATTACAAGCAAGTAAATGTAAAGAAAGAAGAAAAATTACGATAAAGTAAGGTAAATCGCAAAAAGAAAGAAACTAAATCGCAAAAGGAAGGTAATTGAAGCGCAATAAAGTAATTACAATAGAGTAAATTGCAATAAAGTAAATTGCGATAAAGTAAATTACAGTAAAATAAATTGCGATAAAGTAAATTGCGATAAAGTAAAGTAAGAAGAAAAATTAATAAAGGTTCTTTCTCTCTCGCTCACGTGTTTTTGCTCGAATATTGGTCACTCCAACTTGTGTTTGCTCTTGAATGACTTTTATAATGATAGGTTCACACTCTTGCCTTTTACCACTCGTTCTCCGCTTTAAGATCTTTACGAAACAACTCAATCAAAGACTAAAGTATTCAACAAGCAAAATCAAGAAAAGTTCACATTTTTTCAAACTTATAATCCAACTTTCTAAATTGATTAAAAATCAAACTACTCAAACTACTTATTGTGATTAAGTAGCTTAATGAGCTAATACCTTGAATTTGGAATAAGGTATCATTGATCTTTCCTTAAAATGAAACTTTTTCTCGAAGGATTCGAAAAAATTCAAAGAAATTGATTAATGATTTGATAGAGGAATTGCACTTTTTGAGTTGTAACCAACAAGGTAATTTCGAAATTCGAATATGTTTTTTTTTAATAAACAACTCGTTTTTTTTTAAAAGATGATCAAAAGGATCAACAAAAATAACTTTGATAGATGATCAAAATTAAAGATAATCGAATGAAAAGATGATGAAGAAATTGATAATGAAAAAATTAAAGATAATACCTTGAATTCGTTCGAGCCAATGCTCTGATACCAACTGATACGAACCTAGGGTATTAGAGAACCCTAGACCCAACAACAAATGTGGAATATCGATGGATCATCTTACGAATCAAGAAATGGAGTAACTTGACTCAAACCAAACTCATTAGTTGAACCAAAGTTATCAAGAATAGTAGTTTGACCCTAACCAAATTGGTTGGTTGAACCAAAGCTATCAAATATTGACCTTCAAGATGGATGCTTGAAAATACCAAGTTCTTCCTAAGAAGATAAAAAGAAGAGAACCTCACAAGAAGAAACTCACACGTTGTATTCTAAAATCAAGTTTCTTATAAATGGAGCCTCTAGACCTTTTTATAGGTCATCTTCCACTAAAAAAAATATGTTAAAATAATCTAAGTCATCCTCCACTAAGAAAAGTATGTTAAAATAGTCTTAGTCATCCTCCAATAAGAAAAGTATGTTAAAAAATTTAAAAGATAAAAATAATGGTTTTTGGTGGAGTTGGTGGCTGACGGGGCACGCTGATGGGGCGCACTGACTAGCGTGCGGGGCTCATTGGGCTTCAGGCAGGTGCGCAGGTGCGGTGAGCATGCACTGCTATGCTACTGAGCTCTGTACGCATTTCCGGTATTGTGCATTGGTAGTGTTGCTAGAGGGCGCGCGCTGTCGTGGTCTTTTGAACAAGTAACACCTCTTTGCCTTTTTGGACTTGCAATTCCTCTTCATCAATGCTTAGCAAATTCATTATCCTTGGTTCTTGGAATGTACTCTTTCTCATGGATTTCTTCGATCAAAAGTTGAAGTCTTTCATTCATCTTTGTTGTCCTTGATCTAGCCATTGGGCCTCCAATGTTTTGCAATGTATCTTGGCTCTTGGTCATGTTTTGTGTCTCAATGGGTCCTTGGATTACATCATTCCCTCTCTCTTTGAAAAGATTCGTCCTCGAATCTCCTGCATCAAATAAGGATAAGTCAGTAATATTAAAAGTAGCGCTTATGTTACCATACTCGCTTGGTAAGTCGATCTTGTAGGCGTTATTGTTTATGTGTTCCAATACTTTGAATGGTCCATCCCTCGCGGCTGTAACTTATTTTTCTGTTAACTTGTGAATCTTTCCTTCCGTAAATGAACCCAAAGCCAATCTTCGAGTTCAAATATGACTTTCTTGCATCCTTTGTTGGCATGTTGCGCACAATGCTCATTCTTCTTTTGGATATTGTCTCATACCTTTGCGTGTTATTTTCTAATAAACTCAACTTTCCTTTTGCCATTTAAATCAAAAAATTCATTAGTAGGCAATGGTAATATAACAAGTGGAGTAAGAGGATTAAAGCCATAAACTATTTCAAAAGGTGAATATGAAGTAGTAGAATGCACAACTTGATTATAAGCAAACTCAACATGTGATAAACAATTTTCCCATTGCTTTAAATTTTTAGAAATTATTGTCCTCAGTAATGTAGATAATGTTTGATTCACTAATTCGGTTTGTCCATCCGTCTAGGGGTGTGCTATGGTGGAAAACAAAAATTTCGTTCCAAACTTATTCCATAAAGTTCTCCAAAAATGGCTTAAGAACTTTACATCTCTATCACTCACAATAGTTCTTAGTATTTTAAAGAATAAATCCGCCACATGCATAGTAGCATCATTAGTTCTAAAACATGCGATGAAGTGAGTCATCTTGCTAAAACAGTCAACAACCACAAAAATACTATCATTACCTCTCTATGTCCTTGGCAACTCTAACACAAAGTCCATTGAAATATCCGTCTAAGGATGGTCGAGTACGGGTAAAGGGCTACCTAGCCCATATGGTTTGACCTTTGACTTGGCCTTCCTGCATTCAATGCATTTCTCGCAAATAGATATCATATCATGCTTTATTTTTTGCCAAAAAAATGCTCATTTAGTATGTTCAATGTTTTGTCAATTCCAAAATGTCTCATTAATCCTCCTCTATGTGTTTCTCTAACAAGTAATTCGTGTAAAGAACATTTAGGTATCTTACTAAAAATGAACTTACCAAACATAATCCCACAATCCAAGCAGCGCGGTGATACACGAATCTACTAGTTTGACTATTTGACCA
The DNA here is from genome assembly GCA_022433065.1 of Begonia loranthoides. NCBI lineage: Eukaryota > Viridiplantae > Streptophyta > Magnoliopsida > Cucurbitales > Begoniaceae > Begonia > Begonia loranthoides. The sequence continues at coordinate 42,298,480 of CM039470.1, forward strand.
AAAATCTACAAGTGGCCGAAGATCCATGACAGACAGTAAGGATTTCGTCAATACAAACAAGTTAAAATCAATTAAAGTAAACAATTTTATTCAAAAAATATAAAATCTAAAAAATTATTGATTTTATAGTAGTAATTTGTTTTAACCCAAGAGATAAACAAAGACTAAGATATATCAGTTTAAGCTCCCTATCATATTGAGTTGCCTCCCCACAAAACAACTGCTTGTTCTCGTCTCAGAAAGAAATACAACACAACCACTTCTCGCTCAATTGTGTCTATATCCATCGATTGAGTGATACGTAGTGTATAGTCTAACTTCATTTGTAATTCTATACTCTAATATGTTATTCATTTGTAAGTACAATAATCATGGTAAGCTATAAATACAAGTACATGTACCAAAGAATGAATTGACACAACTTACAAGAGACCAGAGACAAAATGGAAACAACCCAGCCCATAAGCACTGAATCGTCTAACTCTTTACATTAATTATTTTAATTAGCAGCGGAAGCTTTAATCTTTTATTTAAGAAGAACTCTGATGACAGATTGGTAAAACATGTCCAATAAGCAACATCAAGATAACATAGTAATGTAAATCCAAAATTAACTGTGCTAACTAAAAATAAAAGGTTTACAAACGTCCTTACAATGTCTAACCTCGTGAAATGAATTATTAAAGTAATTTAATAAAATTCTAGGAATGAAGCACGGTGAAACTACTCTCAGAGTCGGTAATGAAAAGTCCTCCTAATTAAATCATGAAAGGGAGGAGTCAGTTGGGGTGAGTTGACTAAATTTAATAAGGATAAAATTTTATATTCAACATTTTAAATTAAAACAATGGTTAATCATACTTGTCATTAAAATAATGTTTTCATAAATTTATTTTAGAAAATTGTACAGAAAGACACATGTTTAAACAATCCACTATCATGTGGTACGTAATTAAAAATAGACCATTGTTGTACCATATAAAAATCTCAATGAAAATGAAGTCACTTATGGACTCAAGGCACACCATGTCATAAACATATCACACAACAATGACAATGCTCGGCGATCACGAAAGCCACAGAAAGATCCTAATCAGGTTTAAGATTTTACACCAAAAGATATGACACATACAAACATCTCATTACTCTAGTTAAAGACAACAAATACGTTCTCCCACAGTCGAAAGTGTGTAAAATAAAACAAGAACCCAATCTGGTCAATTGAATTTAGTTCACACTATCAAGTTAATCCATATGATTTATGTGCTTGCTTAATAAAATATGACTAGTGAAAAATCACATAATATTAAAAAAAAACCGACAACCTATAAAATTGACACGTCATTTTTTATATGAGAACTCGTCTTAAAATATTATTTTTTTAAAAACGTGTAATGTTGCACATAAAATTAAATCACTATCTCGAAGTGGGCCTATTACTGACCAAAGTCCAAATTTTGGTACCCATCTAAAAATAAAATCGTCAAATTTTGGGTTAAAATTTAATATATTTAAATCCTCATTTTTAATAATTTTGCACAAAAAATGGGCCCTGAATCGCGGCCCACATAGGGCTTAGTCTACTACCAGCATAGGGCACAGACTGCGACTCAACACAGAGCCCAGTCTCAAGTCTGATGAGACTAAGTCGCTCCTCAGTATTCTCTGAGTCCCGATTCGTCGCCATCCGCCTCTACGAAGGCGATTTGGCCATTGGCCTAGACTCTTAGTCTCGGCGAGTTGCCCATTTGGCTAAACCTAGAACTATTTACACTGCGACTCAACACTTTCAGAGTCATGGTTTGGCGTCCTTCCTTACCGTCCCCACTCGAAGGGCTTCACAAGATTTTCCATAAATCCGGCAAAGTTGCCGGTTCTCCTTTACCAGAAATTTTTTGATTTCAACAACTCAAAAATCAACAGCTCTATAATCCAGCCATAACGCCAATTAATAGAGAAACACCGAAGAGATAAAGTTCAAATTTTTATATCTTTGGCCTTCTGATTTCTTACCACAGAAGCTTCTATTGACACCAAAGGGTCTAATGATTTCTGACCACCAAGCTCAATTTCTTTCCAAAAATTTTAAGTAAAAAATCAAAATTCCAACAAGTAAATCGACATTACATAGCTGAAGAAATTCAACTTACCACGGCTAATTTTTTCCTTCACAAAGGCAGAAATTAAGTCTCTCAATTTCTTCCCTGTGAGTTTGCCAAGAGAGAGAGTGATGGGAGGCGAGAGGCAAAGAGGTATTGACCGAGTGAAGCGGGAGCCTCTGCTTTAATGGGGAATGAAAATGTAAAATCTGGTTTAGAATTGTCTTTAAGGAAAATTTATTTCCTTTCCTTTTGTTTTCGCAACTCCCCCTTTTACCCCGGGAGCATGTGAACCCATCAAAATAGAGACACTTCTCTCCCTCACTATTCCTCACTCTTCCTCTGTCATCCATTTCTGTCTTCCTCTCGTCCTATTTCAAAATCCCATCTCCCCTTATGAGTCTTCATATGCGGAATTCGGAGACCTCTCCTGGTGGAATTTTGGGTAGGGCTCTGAGTTGAATTGCTCATCCTCTGTAAGCCTTTTCTTTTCCTCTTGTATTTCAAATTGTGGCAAAACCTTGGATTAATTGATGTAAGAATTAGAAGTTTTGATTGAAGGAACATGGATTTACCTTCGTTGTGGAATCAAGGAAGGGAATGTCGAACTTTTGCGGAATTAATCAAGGCTTCAAGAGGTTGGAATCCTTGTTTTCAGAGTTCGCCGATAGAGGTATATGATTGAAATTTTTATTTTCAATACCTCTCTGTTAATTGCGTTTTTGGTTTGGAAGTGTGAATTGTAGATATTCAATTGTTGATTTGTGAGAGAGTTTGGTTGAGAAATGGTGATTTCTGACATAAATTTGAGAGTATCATCGTTGGTGTGAACGACAACTCTTGGCTTTGGAAACATAGGTTGTGGCGTTGGTCCCCTAGGCCTCGACCTAGGCTAACTAGAAGAATGGCCAAGACTGGAAGTCTCAGCTACAGACGACGTCGTCGTCTACATTTGATCCCTCCGCGAGAGGCAGGAAGGCTCGGACGAAGCCTCGTCCAAGCTGTGTTCTGTGGAAGATGATGGCAATGACGAAATTTTGTTAGGGCCATCGAACGGACCTATGAGAAAATTTCCTCATCTAGACCACAGTCCAAACATCTAGACCACAGTCCAAACCCCTTTTGGGTCGCGGTCTAGATATTAAATGGAGACTATTTTGGGCTTGTTTACGCATGTTTTGGGGGCCCAATTTAAGGATTTTTATCCAATAAAAATTGTGACTTTATTTTAAGAAAAATTTGGGATTTTAAGGCATAAAAATTTAACCAAAAAATTAACTTCTTATTTTTGGATAGGTAACTATAATTAAATTAAAAATCTGTGGACTTTGGATTTGGGCTATTTTGGACATTAGGCTTGGGTTAGTGTAAATCAACTTCGAGGTAGTGATTTATTTTATGTTGTGTATTGTATAATTTTTATAAAATAAATATTTTGATATATGTCTTATATAAAAATGATGTGTCTATTTTGTAGCCATCAGATTTTTATATTATATTATATTTTTCATTGTACATGTTTAAATTAAGCATGCATATAAATATTTATTGATCAACTTGGTCGCGTGAATCGAGTTTGATCGACCCGATTTGGGGTCTGTTTTATTTTCACATATTTGTCCGTGCAGATTGTGTTTGTTGCTATTAACTAAAGTAATGAGACAGTTGTATGTGCAGTATCCCGGGTCACAAAACCCTAAACCTGATTAGGATATTCTACGTGGCTTTCGCGATCGTCAAACATCGTTTTTATTCTGTTATATGCCTATGACGTAGTGTGCCTAGAGTTCGTGAGTGACTCCATTTTCACTGTAATTTTTAGTTGGTACAACAAAAGTTTATTTTAATTACGTATCACATATTAGTGAGTGATTTTAAACTCCTGCTCTTTTATATACATTTTTCGAAAGTGAATTTATAAAATGTGATTTTAAATTCATGCATGTTTAAACAACATTTCTTTTTAATTAAAAATTATTAATTCTCTATTGAGTTTAGTCAACTTACTCCAATGACACCTTTAAGAATTTTATCATTTGGACTTCTAGTTGCCGAGTCAATATTAGACCCGGAGGGATTCTATTTTTATTTATGCACTTTAATAATTTATTCTTGATAGACCCCTTTTGTGAAGAAAATTTTGATAAGGATAATTGTAATCCCTATTTTTAATTTCCGTACTATTATTTCATTTTGAATTATATTACTATACTACCTGATATCACTGTTTGACCTATTAAAATTTAAGTGCAATGGGTCGTGCGATCAATTCTTTGGGTCATGTCGTTTTTTGTTCTGTCTTGGGTCCCTTGCAGGTTGTGACAGAAAAGGGAGGAATATCCTTCCCTGCGTCCAAAATGCTCCAACCGATCGAGGGAGGATATCCATTCCATAAAAAAAAATTATTTCCTTAAAAAAATATTAGATACTGGATGGATGATGCATAAATATCATGTTAAAATGTAACATTACAATAATGTATAGAATTTGGTTATTTAATCGGATTTTACTATGTAGTTTAGTGACTATATAGTATATACTTGGAATATTATTTTAAGGTATTATGACATTAGTAGAGATGAAGTCAATCTCTTATTAGGTATTAGTGATTGTCCTCTTCCTGTTTTGTTTAACAGCCTCTCATTAGAGATGATGAGATTGAAAGAGAGAGAGAGAGAGAGAGAGACTGATGTTCATCCTTATCTCTCTCTCCACAAGTATTATTTACATAAATCCAGAGAAAAACAAGTAGGTTATCTTCCTTCTACTGTCTTAGAATTACAGAACTGACAAAATATGATAAAAATGATAATAATTTGAATTAACATTTCTAAAACTACTATCGATAAGTCTTGAGAATAGCTCCACAAACACTACACATTATGGTTTTCCAAGATCTCCAATAAAACGGGATAGAGCAAAACCTCGTATAAGTTATCATGTCGGCCACCTTCGCTCCGCAGCCGCACCGGGAGCACAATCCCGCCACAGGCTTTCTCCGCTTCACCTTCGTCGTTTGGTCGACCAGAAAACAAAAGCAAACCATATGAAAATTGATAACGCAGCAGCAGCAGCAGCTTCTTTTTTTCTCTGGTTTATTATAACTTGTTCTCTAAGTCTGTGGTATGGCTGTTGAATTTTGTACTTCTAGTATGATGAGTTTTGGTTAAATATCGGAACTGAATGAGGGTGAGTTGTGGAGTAGGCTCCATTGGATGAGTGCCATGTGTGATCTGATGTGAATGCATTTGTCTTTGATCTGATCCTTGGGGATGAAGTCATTGAGGCTGTTTAATGCCAAGAGAAATTCAGAAATTCTCACTTTTTGGGCGTTGAAAAATGATCTCTCTTTTTTTAAACAGCAATTACCACAATCATCGGTATAATAATCAACAAAAACTATAACTAAATCATGGATTGTCGTTCTAAATTCTTATTTTTTGATGCGATAAATATTGATTTATGTAATTAATATAATAGAGTGTAAATAGTTAAATATCAATCAATGTTTATCACAACAAAAATAGAGAGTAAACTTAATATTAACGAGACAATATTGAAAGGGAGTTCGAGGAGGGGCCATGATTTTGACGTTGCTAAGTAGTTGAAATTTCCAACTCCACACCATTTTTGATGCAGAATGCAGACTTTTATGTGGTCACAAAAGAAACTAAATCATCTTGAAAATTCCTAAAATTGCTATATTTATTTATTTATTTATTTTTAAATTTTTTTAAATTATTCAATGATGTAACTAACATATAAATGCTATGTTGAGCGTGTATAAGTGAGGTGATGGCGAGATATGTTTTGTCCAAAAAATAATTGATGCATTTAACTTTTAATTGGTACTTGTCTCCTAATCTTATTGTCCTTCTCATGTGCCTTCGTCTTATTATTTGTTATTGAAGAGAAGGTTCAACACAAAAACATAAAGTTTCTAAGGAAAGCCATTGCTTCACACCCACCAGGATAACTCAATGACTCCCTAGAGACTTTTGAGCTCTTAATTTGATTGAACGACGGAGTGGGTTTTGAGAAAAAAAAGGAAGGGTTTGGGTTTGATTATGGAAGAGGAGAAACACTCCAAGGAATTGGATATGGTGATTCGAGTGGTTCACCCAAGGTTGGTTTCTTTGGGCAGCCAACAACCAGGTTAACTCTAAGGACTATGACTCTACATCAACTATTATAGATATTTCTGAATATCTGTAATTCCGTTTGATTTCTACATTATGTAATTTTGGTGTGTCCTTGGTCGATTAAGCCAATGCCTATCATTTGATTGTGATTACTAGGCTTATTCAATTTAGGTTTGTTAAAGTTATTTATAGTTTTCTCTGCCTATAGATTCAGTGTGTATTGGAGCTTCATAGTTGTTTTGTCACGACCCAGAGACGAGCTTAACAGAAACGTCAGGTCGAGTGACCCAATCACTTAGCCCCAAACTTAGTTCGCAATGGAAGACTTGAACACAAATCAAAGTTATAGCCCACACAAGATAGGTCTAGATCCACATAGTGATCACGATAAATAATAGCATAAATGAAATTAAGTATTTTGCATCTATTACAAGTCCAACCAATATACGAATAATAATACATGCCCAAAATAGTTATTTAAGTCCTCACCAAGAAACACAATAAAAACAATCAAAGAGAAATGAGGAAATAGAACTACACCACCAGCTGTTACTCCTGATCAACCTTGCCTTTACCTGAAGAGAAGGGATTGTTGGGGTAAATGATTAATTCAGTAGGAAACTTATACTAAATACAATGCATGTAAAATTGATTTTATCTTTTCTCATCAATACCATGATCAAAATCAATAGTGTACCTGTGCATCAATTTAAAATAATTTTCAAAACATCTTTTACCATAAAAACATGATCCACAAGCCATCGATGGGGCAATCATCAAAACATCACTGGATACCAAGACAATTATAGTAAAATAAGCTCACATCGTTTTCCCAAGTCAAAACAAGGGTCCATAAAAAATGAGGATCGATCAAAGACCCCTCCGATACAAACACACAGAAAGGTGGCAGTTCGAAGATGACTATGCTTTATGAGTCTAAAGGAAGAAGTGTGAGTGTGATTCGAAGATCTAGCCCTTCACAGGGACTTTCTGTGAGCCAATCAACGACGACACAACCCAAATACACTCTGATCAAGTTTAGGAATTCGAAACCCAAGGAGTGCGTCAACACTGCCCTATTACCCATTTTCACACAACGAACAAATAAAACATCTTCATGCAGTAGAAGATGAATCAGGATAGCCTCGTGATACTTCGACACTGATACCGTCCAAAGTATCAAGAGGATTCATCCTCTTGTATTAGTATTATAGCACACCATAAAATACCATACACATAAAGTAAATGTGTAAAACTCGCGTATATGTGTAGTATAAAATTGGCGTGCTGTAAAACAATTCTTATCTAGTTTTCTCATGTGGCAACCCAAAAAATAAAGTTTAGAAAACCATGATGCTATCCAATACAATAAATTATAAAATCTCTACCTTTTCTGCGACCTTTCTTACCAAGCGGAGTAACTATCTCTTTGAAAATTGGCTCGAAGTACACGAAGTCGTCGGAACCTATATTAGAGTCAACCATGGTGAGTTCCTATCCAAACTCTAGGAAAAGTAAGGAATGAGTCCAATATCTAGACTAGAAATCCAAATCGGAAGTAAAAGACCCAGTGTTGTAGTAAAAATCTTATCCACAACACTGCCGTAGTCGTCTAGTCCGTATAGCAGACAACGGAACCGGCCAATTAGTCAAGTGCAGACGTACAGTGCAGACGCCATGCACTCCCATAGATGTTCGTACTATCGCAAAAAACTAGATGCAAACGTTCAAGCATCCACGGACGTAATGAATGGACGTCCACTCCCTCGATCATGCGAAACGGACGCACGAGACAGATGTCCTGCATTCTGTGGACGTTGGAGAGGGATGTTATCCAAGGCCTCAAGAATAATTCTGCGTCGACTAGACTCACAGTAGTGGTTGATCGAGGACGACATTCCTAGTGTGAAAACGCGAGAGAGATTCATCCCTTTGCATTGATTCTCACTTTTGTAAAACTCAAAATTTTCATGATTAATTATAATGTGAGAACTTGGAATTTAATTGATTTATTAACGTCACAATTTATGAATTTGAGTAAAAGATTTAAAATATTAGAATTCGTGAATAATTATTGAAATTAGTAAAGTTAAAATAAATTATTTTATTTTATAGATGATAAAATAGAAATTATTGAGGAATTAAGAAAACAGAATATAATACAATTAGTATAGAATATTGTGTAATAATCCACGATTAAGGTAAGTTTAAACTATTGGTTTAATGATTTATGTTGTAGAATTAAGGAAATATGTGTAGAAAGGATCAGATGCAATAGAAACCATTGGATGAGGCTTAGGAACGGCTATGATCAATCTGTAATGGAGAAAGATGTTTGGCAAAATTTTTTTATGCAAAAGGCTGTTGGACCGTTAGATCAGTTTAGCAAAAGGAACGTGGATAATTCGATTTAAGAAAAATATGCTTTCGTGGGAGTGTGATGACATTTGAGTGTGGGAGAGTTTGGACTGTAGGATTAGATTAGCGAAAGGAACTGGGACCGTTAGATTTAAGAAGGATTATTCTGCGGGAGTGTTTGATACCTCTTGGGCGAGGAAAAAATATTGATCGTTGGATCAGGTTTAGAAAAATGATTGTGAAACATTGTATTAGGAAAACATTCTTTCGCGGAAGGGAAAGATGTCGTTCAAGTGCATTGAATAAGTTAGTAACGTCGTCATTTTATGTTTAGCGTGTTTCTGCGGATGTGTTTGTGTCTGCAATAGTGTTTTAAGTGATGGGAACAACGTCGTTTAGATTAGTAAAGTCTCTGTTGTTAGCGTTATTAGTGGAAGCATTCACTTCTATGGATAAGTTGGTGTCTGTGATAGGTTTTAGACGATGTGAAACCTTGTCGTTGGATTTAGTGAATTTGTGGTCTGCGGGAGTGTTAGCATCTGCATATGGATTTTAGCGATAGAATAGTACACCTGGTAGACAGAGAGCCTGTGGACTGGAGTTTCCGCAGGAGCATTGGCTTCCGCGGAAGGGTAGACATCTGCAGATGCTTTAGCGGCCGAGAATGTGAGTTTTAGAGCTGATGGGGCTGTTGTCCATTGGTCGAATGAGTTGTTGCGGACGTCTAATGCTGTTGTTCGCGCGTCCACTGTAGCTTGGGCAGGTTTAGATTAACGTAGTTTTCCAAATTTCTTACAAGCCACTATTCAACGCTTCAACTGTTTAGTACAATATAAATTTTAGATATGATTTTGTGGGATTTTATCCCACGAAACTTTCTATTTTTAGCTCTATAAATATATGATTTGGGTTTAAGCCTTAATCACCAGAGAACCCCAACACGTAGGAGTTTCTCTCTAGCTTTCAAGTGAATTTCTTCTCCTAGATTCTGAAGCTAGGTTGTTACAAGGGTTCGATACTATTTCTTAGACTACATAATGATCAAGTTATTCTTTTGTTAATCGGCTATTGGTTTATGTTAAGGAAATCCACGCATTGAAGAAAGTGAACGGTCTTGCATTCAATAAGAAATTCAGGTAAGAGATGTTTTGCATGTGTTTGACCTTTAGGTGTATCCTAAAGTGTTAGGATAAGGTAGTATGTTTGATGATATTACTGAGATCAAGGTTTGTTTTTATTAACTACTAATATGATTCTTTGTTTGAGATATGTGACAATGACTTGACTATTTTCATGCTAATATGATTCTTTGTGTGAGATATGTGACGATGACTTAACTGTTTTCATGATAATCTGGTTCTTTGTTTGAGATATGTGATGATTACTTGATTATTTTCATACTAATATGATTATTTGTTTGATATATATGACGATGACTTGACTGTTTTCATGCATGTTTGATTATATTGTTGAATAGTATGTTACGAGAATATGTTTTCTATTATATTCATGCATGTTGGATTGTTATGATATATCATGTATGTTTCATACATCATATTTTTCAAGAAAAGAACAAAAATTGTTTTCATGCTTATGTTTTCCATGTTAGAAAGATAGAAACAAAATTTAAGATACGAATGATTGAGGAAAGATTGTCCCAAAGGTTGGTCCTATGGGGGATAAGCTTGTTAGCCCGGTTAGATCGAAGTTCACCAAGTGGTTGTGTATTGAATGCATAACACTAACGGAGGTCCCGGTAAGAGGGTCTGTCTCACTGAAGTTCACGAGACTCAGTGATGTGTTTCCCATAGTCGTGCATATCCTCCCATAAGAATCTCGACAAAGGTTGCGAGGTAGTTAAATAAAAGAAATAATAAAAAGACATGTTTTTACGAAAGTGCATTACATACTCATATTATGTTGAGCATCTCTTACTGAGCGTTAGACTTATAGTTTGAATTTTGTGATGTAGGTAGAATTTATTGAAGAATATTATGGCATAATTAATGGATAATGTGGTTGAAGAGAAATTCTCATAGGCGAAGTCAAAACATTGCCGAAGTGAAGTTAATCCGTAGGTGAATAAAAAGACTTTATATTTTAATTATGTTTTTATTAGTTGAATTTTTGTAATAAATATTTATTTTTATTTTATAATGAGTTTTACTATATTAGATTTTAAAAAGATTTATTTTTAAAACTTCCGTTGTGTATGGTTTTAAAGGCATGATTTTTATATATGATATATTAAAAATAATAGTAAGAAAAAAATTTTAACGCTTCGGGGCATTACACCTCCAATTGGTCTAAGCTACAACATAAACTCACATATACCCAAACATTTCAGTATTCGCAACCAGATTTGAGTTTTCCAATCTCAAATCCAAAATCCAACAAAACTAAACTTGATACTCAAGAAGGAAATCAAAACTTGACTTGTCCGCAAAACCTCTTCACAAAAGTTGGAGCTGAGGTTATCGGGAACGTAAGTCCAGCATCAGATCATCCTCTTCCTCCGATTCGATCTCACGTCTCTCTCTCTCTCTTTCCCTCTCTCGCGAGTCGGGAGTGTCAACCGAATATAAAAATAAGAAAGTAGAATTTCTTTCATGTCTTTCAATATTTAGAATATTATTTTTATTTTCATTTAATATATATTACCAACATATATATTAAACACTATTTCTTAAATATTCTGATTTCTTTGACACTCTCAATCGTTAACCAAACTTTGATTCGAGATAATTCTCATTTATTGAATTAATTTCTTTGATTTATTTACCGCTCAGTAACACTTAATTTTATCGATTTGACCATTTGACTCAAAATTCACACTTACCCACTACGCGACAAATCTGGTCAACCTTTCAATGTCTTAACCAAATATTATGCAAAAAATTACACATGAAATTTATTATTAATAAAAATAGTGATTTTTACACGTTTGCAATGCCCAATTAAGAGTTTTCTAGTTTTGGACAGTCGCAACACTTACTATCTTCACCTTGTGTGTTAAGATGATAGGATGTTGAAAAGTTAAATCTAGTCATAGTTTTTTATAGTATCAAAATGTCTTGACTCGCAAGGGATCCGAGACAGAACAGGGAACAACCCTACCTAAAGAATCGAATCGTCTGACTCATTTCACTTGGCTGTATTAATTAATAGCGGAAGACTAAAAATAATTATTATAAGTCATTGCTCGATAACTTGGGCTTAACAGTTCCAACAGTGATATCCGATAGCATAGTAATATAATTCAAATGAATTAACTGTACGAAAATTAAAAACAAATATTACAGTTATCCAATAAAGAATATACCTCACAAAATGTCTATCAAAGAAAATTATTAAGACTAACAAAATTAAAAAAACTTCTTCGGGTCTAATCTTGACTCGGTATCTAGAAATCCGGTTGATTAAATCCTCAAATGTGTTATTTGGGTGAGTTGACTAAACTCAATAGAGATTTAATAATTTTAATAAAAAAAATATTGTTTAAGCATGCATGAATTTAAAATCACATTTTATAAAATCATTTAAGAAAAATGCATACAAAATAGCACTTGTTTAAAATCATCCACTAATATGTGGTACATAATTAAAAAATGTCATTGTTGTGACAATTAAAAATCACAGTGAAAATTGAGTCACTCACAGACTCCGCGCACACCATGTCATAGGCATATAACAGAATAAAAGCGATGTTCGACAATCGCGAAAGGCACATAAAATACTTTGATCAGGTTTAAGGTTTTGCGCCTAGAGACACGGCACATACAGATATCTCATTACTTTAGTTAACAACAACAAACAAACAAATTCTCAAACGGTCGAATGTGCATAAAATAAAACAAACCTCAAACCGGGTTGGCCGAACTCGGTTCATATGACCGAGTTGATACAGAAATATAATATGCATGTTTAATTTAAATGTGTACGGTGAAAAAAATTAAATAAAATTTAAAAATCCGATGACCATAAAAGGGACACATCGTTTTTAATATGAGACAAGTCTCAAAATATTTATTTTAAAAATTATGCAATGCAGTGCATAAAAATAAATCTCTACCACAAAGTGGGCTATCACTGACCAAAACCCAAAATCCAAAAAGACTCAAATTCAATAGCCCACAAATTTTAATTTATTTTTGAGTACCTAAAATAAGATTGTAAAACTTCATGGGTAAAAATTTTTATAGATTAAAAATCCTCAATTTTCATTAAAAAAATAACCTAATAAAATTGGGTATGAAATACCCAAATTTTTTGCTCAAACTGGCCCAAAAGAAATTTTGGACCGCAGCCCAATATGATATAGGCCCACTGTCCAATTGGTCCAATCCTTGGGCCCATATCACATGCCCAAAATGGGTAGCTCAAGGGCTTGCTAGACTGGAATTCCTCAAGCCAAATTCACAGTCTGAACCCGTGATAAAGCAGTGTACAATGTCGTCCCTGTCACGAACAACGTCAACATTCTGTCACGGGCATCAGACATCCCTAACTCTGGCTGAGTTGGAGATTTAACGTACTGCAGCTCAGCTCTTGCTGAGTCACATTACGGCGTACCAATGCAGATGAATCTCGCAAGAACAATCGACGTATAGTGTCCAATTCATCGGTCCCAAACAATCCAAATTTGTCTAATCCAAAAAACCAATCAATAGTGAACGATAAAAATAATCAATTTGAATAACTCCATTACCGACTTCAATCATTAAGGCTTCGACCAACACCGTGACAACCAACACTTTGCTTCTGAAATTGCAAGCTAAACCGATGATTCCCTTCTCTGCACACGATTTCCCTTCCAAGAATTCCATCAAAAGTTCAAAACTTCCATCAAGAAATTGAGAACACAAAGTAGGGAGACTCAGGGCTTACCGCGGTCGACTATTTGGCTCGGTTTCAGAGTTTCAAAATTCACCCAAAACGGCCAGAAGTAGCAGTGCCCGAAGGGGAAGTTTCATCGAGAGAGATACGATGGGTGAAGACGAAATGGATGGAGTTGGCAATTTAAATGGGAAGGGATAGGATTTGGAAGGGATCCCCTCCCCTACCGCTAAACGCTCGTGATGCAGAGGAGGCATTTTCGGTATTTCTAAAAACATTTACCTTTGCATATATTTTTTTAAATGATAGACATTACACAAAATCTTTGATTCTTAAACAAGTTCTTGAAGCAATCAGACTGATGCAATTCCACGGGAGGTCATTATGGGAAACATTGGGTACTTCACGTGTTAGCAATAATGTCACCATATTACGCGGGTCTACATATCCATATATTATATATTGTACATTGTAGTTGTCATTATATTGTATTAAGCATGTTAAAAGTGATTGAATACAGATCCAATATTTGAACTTAGAATATATACAAAAATATGGGTTAGAGTCAATACGTAAATTATCTATCTTGTGGTGGACATAATTGTAATTATACCTCTCAAGTTAACTAAAGGCTGATTGATGGTCTTTTTGAGGCTTATGGTCTTTTTCAGTCTTGATCTACTCAAAAAGAATGTTGGATTAAGAAAAGACCTTCACGTAATCAAATAGTCAAACACAGCAAACAACAGATTTCCCAAAAATAATGAGATTAACAACGTTACTTTTAGCGTGAAAAATTCTGAGTAGAAAATCAAAAATTATGAAACTCATAAACCACTTAATTAATCTTATACTATATCATAAATAATGGGTACAATCAAAGTTATCTCAATATTATCAAACTAGAGAAATACAACAATATCATCAAGACTGAACTCTAATCTTGAAAGACAATAAAAATAAGCGAGAATAAATATATGGTAGAAAACAACAGTGCTGTTTTTACTCTACCCGATAGTCTTAAAATGTACAAATTATGATCTCCACCGTTCAAAATGTACCTCTTTATGTCACAAACCAACTGCCAAAATGTAAGGATAATCCAATGGTTGAATTTCAGAAAACTGAATTCACTTCCTATTGCTCCTGAAAAATTTGAAAATTATTTCTCTCTTCTCTCCTTTTTCTTTTTGTTATCACAAAGTTTTATTAGCCACAAAACCCCATTTTATAGTCTCAGCCTAAAAAGTATGAATCGAGCCCAACAATAACATCACCGTGTCAAGTCGACTCAAGTTGACGTAACTCTAGGATTAGTTTAAGGCAATTAATATGTCATTGATTCTGCCCTAATTAAAATGCGGGAAAGATACCCTTAGCGTTCATAAGATGTCCAAGTGACCCAATGAAGAATGATTAGCTTTATTATCGTCATAAGTTTTAACAAGCTGTGTCAAATTTATCGAACAGCCGAGGTTGGGTGCAGGCTGCAGCCAATGGTCCACGGCAATGAGAAGTTTGAGCGGCCAAATTCAGCTCCGCAAATTCAACATTTCCGGCCTTTTCATTAGATTTCTCAGTTTTTTATGAGCTATTTTCAAAAACTACTTTGGCCAATCGGTAATCTGTTCCAAGTCTGGGTTCTTTAATATTGTTGATGAAGATTGATTAAGCAAGTGAAGTGTCATCATTGCCCACCCACTCTACCCTTGTGTTTTTAGAAATCCTTAATTGCAGTAATTAATTAATAAATTAAGTTACTCGCCTTTCAGCCATTAAAAAATACAAGAAAAACGGTGTTGAAAATGGATTAACTTTGACTAATTGTCAACAAGAAATTGCTTTTTATGTGTAATTATTATTATGCGTGGATTAGTAAAACTAAACACGTCTACGAAGGCTCTGCCTCGGGTTGAGGTTTTAGTTAGTAGTGGGTTAGTTGTAATAATTACATTTAATGCGAATCATAATAATGTCGGACCATAACTTAAAATACAAATCACACAATAATTCATTGTATATAATTGCTGTTTAGATGTCAATAATAATCTTATCACATTGGAATTCACAACTTTTGTCCATGTTCATTTATTGATTTATTTTTGGAAAATTAACAAAACAAACCTTAAACTTTAAAACCACCAACATTCCAAACCATGAAGAAATTTTCGCAGACAACCTAAATTTCGAACTATGGAAGATGAAAAAGACAAACGCTACAGTCATGTTAACGTTACGGACCTTCCACCAAAGACATCCAAAGATCAACAATAGATGTTCTTTAACGACGATGGATTTTCAAAGCTAATCCACGAGGAGAGACGTCCAGAATGGGAGGAGGGGCGCTAACGAACAAAGGTTCATGTCTATTGGATTGAGGGATAAATGCCCCTCATGGATGGTCATCCTTCAGAGACGCTAACAGATGATGATTCATGCCCGTTGAATCGAGGGACGAACGTCCCTCAATAAGGATGAATATGCAAGATGGAAGATGGTCATCCTCTAAAAGTGCTAGTGAACAATGGTTCATGCTCATTAGATCGAAAGACAGACATTTTCAACAAGAATGGACAAATAATAAATTGCATATATATATAAAAGACAGTTTGTATATGTAAAAAATTTATAAATAAATGAGTAAATACACGTTATTCTTGATTTTACGTATGAAATTTATGAAGAACACATAATAATGGGAGCTCGAGTTGACAATATTGATCATCGGAAATTAGTTTTGTATCAAATTTATGTTGGCGCCAAAATTGTTTTTTATGATTTTTACTGTTCTAGTTCAATTTTCATTTCACAATTAACATGATATAATTGTTTTAATACTTACTCAAGTCAAACTTTACCCTTTTCTCACATGGTCTGGATAATATTTTCAAATTTTTTTATGTATTTTAAATTTAAATTACTTCACATGAAGTAAAGGGAAAACTGGAACTCAAAGCAAGGGTAGACTTGAAATTAACATTAAATAAATAAATATTATACCAAAAAAAAAAATGGAAATTGGGTAACAAAGAATTAAATCTAACAATTACTCTCATTCATGGTGCAAGTGCATTGGAAAGATCTTGTAAATGAATGTGATTGCTTGTACTTTGGTAAGAGGGTCCAATGTCACACGTGTCCCACTTAAATATTTTTATTTTTCTAACAAAAAATGATGGTGGTGACCAAAAATTTTACTATCATAAAAATCAAAATACAAAATAAATATTGTAAAACATAATATATATATATATATATATATATATATATATATATATATATACACACATTAATACATGATAACTTTCGGCCTAATTTCTCAGCTACTTTACACTTTTGCTTCTATTATAACAAGAGATTCATTTTTATGTGAATTATATGAAAAAATATTTGTATCAATAATTATAATTTTACATATGGATAATTCCTCAATACCTCGTCACTAATTTAAGGAAAGTCGTTAGGCATGAATATGTTAGATACCTGTAACGTAATTGGTGAAATAGTATCTCTCTCCAAAAGAAACATCGGAGAAAGAAGAGATAAAAGAGCCCCGTCAAAAATGTGACATGAAATTCATAATAGAGCTCCTTTTTTTCTAAATCATTCTCCCATCAATAACTAAACTCCTACCATTTATGGGTAGTTTTAGACAAGCTTTTTTTGAAGTGGATATACGAACGAATCACCTTTTTACCTCTAAACTATACCCGCTACAACGACGTTCTGAACCCAGCTCACGTACCGCTTTAACGGGTGAACATATGGTAACACATCAAAACTCTCGGCCTAATCTCTCTGCTAATTGCTATAAGCTCATATATAATTTCACTCTCTCTAAGCGGTAGGGAACCACTATCAAGTGAATAACATGTGTCATTTAAAATAAAAATATATATAATTCCAAAATTCAATATTTAAAAAATTACTTTGAATTTATATAAACAAAAATTAGGTGTAACACACAACAAGACAAGTAATGACACCCCATGGAAATTATTTATTTATCATACTTTATTTTTTTATTTGATAGAAAAAAATAAATATCCTATCATTGTTTTTCTTAATTATAATAATATTAATTTAGGGTCAAAGTTTCCAGCGGTCTGGTTCGTCTCATTCCCCGTAGAATTCTCCCGCTTTTCTTGCAGTGGGATCCACTTGAGCGATTATGTCAAAGTAGTGGGCCCCACTCTTTTTAACTCTCTCTTTCCTTCAAAGACGGTGATTTTAATTTTAGCAATATATAAATATAATCATAGACTTAAAAATAAATAAAAACAATTAGAGTGTCTAACCCACAAATTCTCCTTCACATTTTAATTTTACACTGTGTATTAGCATAATTAATATATTATTTTAAATATTTATAATTTATTTTAATTATTACACAAATTACTGAATAAAAATTATAATATAAATTATTACTCTGTTTATTCATCCATTTTATGATTTTTCAAAAAATACATATTTAATATACGTGTGTTTTTTTTCAGTATATCTTAAGTACACAATTTAATAAACGATGAAAATCTCTTAATTGATCTTATGGCTTTTTCCCTTGCTTTTTATCTTCTTTCCAACTTTATTTTTAGCCCACAATAGAAGTGGAGTTGAGATTATTTTTTGCACAAGCATACTTAAAAGTTAATAATTAAAAATTATAAATGTAATGTAAAGTGTGATTTGATGTTAAATTTATTTATTTTTTGATAAATTGAATATTCATTTCTCAATTTTAAGTAATTTAGATTTTACTGACAATTTATTCTTTAAATTCACCACGTATATACTAATTACTGTGTTTTCTATTTCATAAAGAGTCGTAACTCGATTTCTAGCACATCAGACAATTTCTAACTTAATTTCAAACTATTGTGCATGATTGAAAAGTTTAAAATCATCAGATAAAAGAACAATCATGTTTGAAGTCGAGTTAGAATATGTCAAATAGATAAAAATCAAATTTAAATATCTAAGTAAATATAACATGTGATATGCATCTACTGAATTTAATGAATAAATTGATACTGCGATATAAATTATTAATAGTTAAAAAATAAATATTCCTTTATTCAAAAAATAATAATTTAAAATTTAATAATCAAATCACATTAGAGCTTAACCTATAAATTACAATTACAGCTTATTAATTAATTTTAAATTCATGATTATGAGAATCTCCTTTTTTTTAATCTCATTTGGGACCATCTTCCTCGACAATATCAGTCAAAGCCTTTGATTTTGGATCTCTTTTATTTTTATAATTTGAATGAATCATTGTTTTATTTTCTTAATTAATTATATTGAGAACTTATACATTTCTTTAAAATATTAAAAAAAAAATCAATTGAGATTTACCCACATATCTTCTATACAAATATCATAAATTATAATAGAAAACTCATAATTTTAATGTTGATATTTAAAATTTTTAAGAGAATCACCCTTGGCAAGATTATAGATAAAGTTAAGAAAATGAGAAATTAATTTAATATTAATTATAATAAGATTAAGAAAAATATCACATAATATTTATTAAGATAAAGTGTAATTTACATTATAGTGTATTATCTTATTTACATATTAGACGTTAATTTTTTTTTTTTACAATCACGTAATATTTATTAAGATAAATTGTAATTTAGACTTTAATAATAAGTGATAGATTTCTGAGAGAGCTTCGATTTGATACCTTCTGCAACCGATTCTAACACTTGTAACCAAAGTTATGATTTTTTGAAGTTGAAGAGATAAAAAATCCAATAAAAACATTGGATTTATAAAACATGTACATAGAGACTTTGAAATACTCATGAAACTCTCTGTTTTTCATGCATGTCTACTTCAAAGTTCACAACGGTTTTCAATTTGTCTACGAATCGCCGCGACTCCACATTAGCTTCTTAACGGCAAACAACAATGTTCGCTTTGTCATTTTTCTATACGTCAGTGGTTAATTTGTTAGAAAATAAAGGACAGTAATTAACTTGTCATTGATCACAAATTATGAGGGTTAATTTGTCATTTTTCCTTTATAATTTGAATGAATCACACTTTTATTTTCTTAATTAATTATATTTAGAACTTATATATTTCTTTAAAATATTAAAAAAAATCAATCGAGATTTACCCACATATCTTCTATACAAATATCATAAATTATAATAGTAAACTCATAATTTTAATGTTGATCTTTAAAATTTTTAAGAGAATCACCCGTGGAAGATGAGAAATTAATTTAATATTAATTATAATAAGATTAAGAAAATATCACGAGATAAAGTGTAATTTAAACCTTAGTGTATTATCTTATTTACATATTAGACGTTAATTTTTTTTTACTATTAAAATTTTCGTGTTTAAGATATGAGTAACTTCAATTTTGCCACAATTTATCTGTTAAATTCATCACATGTATACCATATTTTTCATTTGAGGAATTATTTTATCTTAATTTCTAACATTTTTTTATTATTAATCTAATTTCGAATTCTATTGCGTGATTGACAAAGTTTGAAATATTCAGAGAAAAGATCAATAAAATTCAAAATTAGATTAAAATTTGTTAGAATAATTAAAAATTAAGTTAAAACACTTGATTAAATGAAAAATATATAGTATACATACTGAATTTAACAGATAAATTAATGATAAGATTTAAGTTTGTAAAAGCAGAAAGATAAAAATTTTGTAATTTAAAAAATATATATATAGTTTTAGTGGACTCAAAGTTTAGATTTTAAGTTATTTTTTTAAGGAAATTAACAAAACAACCACTGAACTATGAAATTAATGTCAAATCAACCATTAAACAATTTTTGCTAACAACTTAAACACTAAACTATGAGAAATAGACAACGCAAAGATCATCATTACCTGTTAAAAAAAAATTACCACAAAAACAATGTTGAAACATACTTTTTGTAATTCTAATTCTACTTCAGTTTCATGATAAAATCACAAAAGTTTTATGTCGACAATGTTATACCTGCAGAAAATAAATTTTTAAATTTATTTAATAGAAAAAAAATTTCCTTTACATATTTTTTATCAAAAAACATAATTCAAATAGTTCATTTTTTATAATTAAATATTTAATTTATTAACAAAAATGATTTTCTGTATGTTTTTACTTTGATTAATTACCTCGTTTGAAAAGTCAAATTTACGGACTGATAAGGTCATCGTTCGAACGTCTAACCTCTGACGCCAGCTCGATAAATAGCTGAACATCGTCCACTGTCTCCCTCTCGCACTGGGAATTTCCACTGACTGAAAAGTGGAAGAAAGTCTCGGCAAATTGCAAGCTTTTATTGCCTTTTCTTTCTCTATTTAATATCAATTCAGAAGCCGACGAACAAAACCGCGTTAATTTGCTTTGTTTACTTTATGATGACATCTTCGTCGTCTATCTTTCGGTCTAAAGCTTAGGGTTGTAGGTTCCGCCACGCTGCGATGTCTTCTGTCTCTGCAAATGACTTTTTTTTGGGTTTTTCTTGGGATTTTGAATATCGCTACGGAAGTCTCTGCGATTGATGGAAGATGCGAGGTTCTGAGATAAAGGTAATTCAGAGTAAACATGGAGGATTTTTGCAGCATTGTCTTCTTTTAATCCTTTCTTCTGATTCGAAGTGTCTTCGGTTTTCTGTCAACTTCGTCAGAAACCAAAAATGGTTTTGGATGATTCCTTTTATTTCTTAACATATTCGAACTATCATAGTGAATCATTCTTCAAATTGGCTGATCCAGTTGTTTTTATGATTTGCAGGAGTTTTTCAATTCCTTGTTAAATCCTTGTATGTCCCGTTGAAATTTGCCTGAGAAATCCGCCGGAGCCGAAATTCCTAAGCTCCGAACTCCGAGCTTGAAGACCGCTCTCTACGATTCAATTTCATTTACCTACACGGAATCTAACGAATGGGGAAAACTTCTTCGAGCCGAGACTGGACTCAGATTTACTCGATCTACGGCCTAGATCAATGGCAAACTGTAATCTTTCTCTTGTTTCAAGCCCTTTTCTTCACCGTCCTCGCTATCGTCTACCTCGCTTACTTCAACTCAATCCGCTTCATCTTCCAGCATTTTCTCTCTCTAACCTCCATTCCAATCGGGTCGGCACGTTTCGCCGCTGGGTTCACGGGCTGCGTTATCGGACTCTCCGCGGTCTGCCTTTTCTTTGCCGCGGCTAACTTCTTCTACTCTTCTCTTACTCTCCACTACGAAATGGCCCTCCAAATAGTCAACACGATCAACGACTGGTCCAGCGTCAAGCAGGCCCTCGACCTCGGCTGCGGCCGGGGAATCCTCCTCAACACCGTGGCGACCCAGCTCAAGAAAGCGGGAAGTTCGGGCCGGGTCGTCGGGTTAGATCCTAGTAAAAGAACGACGTTATCAACGCTTCGGACGGCGAACGTGGAGGGCGTCGGGGAGTACGTCACGTGCCGGGAAGGTGACGCGAGGCGGCTGCCGTTCGGGGACAACTACTTCGACGTGGTGGTGTCCGGCGTGTTCGTGCACACGGTGGGGAAGGAGCACGGGCATCGGACGGCGAAGGCGGCGGCGGAGAGGATGAGGGCAGTGGGGGAGATGGTGAGGGTGCTGAAGCCCGGCGGCGTAGGAGTGGTGTGGGATCTAGTTCACGTCCCGGAGTATGTGAGGAGGTTGCAGGAGATGAAGATGGAGGAGATCAGAGTCTCGGAGCCGGTTACCGCCTTCATGGTCAGCAGCCACATCCTCTCTTTCATTAAGCCTAGTCATCATGTTGTGGGTCCCAATGAGGTCTGCCTGGACTGGAGATGCTGACATGGCCTCCAAATTACAACAATATTTTCTTTTCTAATTTAGAAAAAAATAATTACTTTGGTTGTAACATAATATATGGGGAGGCGAAGCTGACCCCACACTTACTTTCAATAGAAGGGTAATTTAATTATTAGTTACCCTTAATCGAATAATATAATACAATATTGGTAATTATCAATAAATTTTTATTTTTGTTATCTAAAATCTCAAAATTTAAAGCATTATCAACGGACACCATCAACGTTGGTTAAATTACGGATATTATATGTGGAAATTGCATTTTTTTGCTTCAGGAAATACCATTTTCGCAGCGAATTCTTACTTTTCGCAACGGAAAGTAAGTTTTTTACAACTATTTCATGTACAGATTTGCAGAAAAACAACATTTTCATTGCAAAAAAAAAATTTATTTCAAAACATATATTTTTCATCTTTAATACCCGCGCTGTTTATGGTATTGTTTCGTCATCGAAGTACATATATTTAATTTTAAAAAGACACTTGATTGCGGAAGCGTTGGTGTCTGTAGGAACATTGGTATCTGCCATGTAATAGATCCCTTAACTGTAAAAAGACACTTGATTGCGGAAGTGTTGGTGTCCATTACTAACATCTTAAACTTTGAAGTGTTAGATAACAAAAGTAAAAATTTAATGTGTCAATGACTTCATTATTCATTATTAATATTCATAATCACCCTATAATCTTTTATTTTTATCAAATGCTTGCTTCTCTTTAATATTCTACTAATTATTCATTTAATAACAAAAAAATACAAAAGCACAATTTAAGGTGTTGATATATACACCTTATTGGGAATCTGTTAAATAACGGATATTATTTGTAGAAATTATCTTTTTCGCTCTAGAAAATATTCTTTCTGCAACGAATTCTTACTTTCTCCAGTGGAAAATAAGTTTTTTACTACAACTATTTCATGTACGGATATATGGAAAAACAACATATCCACTGCGAACATAATATGTTTTCATCTTCAATACCTGCAATTCACAGTCTAAGGCATTGTTTCATCGTCGAATGCAGATATTTAATTTTAAAAAGACAAGTAGCCGCAAAAGCGATAGTGTCCGTAAAAGCGTTAGTGTCCACCATATAATAGATCCCCTAACAATGAGAGTGTTCATTGTTAACGTCTCAAATTTGAAGATATTAGATAACAAAAATAAAAGTTAAGGTGGAAGTTAAAAAGACTTTTATACTTCATGATTAATATTTTTAATCATATTATAATATTTTATTTTTATCAAATGCTTGCTTCTTTTTAATATTCTACTAATTATTTTATTTAATAACAAAAGCACAATTTAATTGAAAAATATGTATTATTCGTTACTGGTATGTATTGTGTTTCAAATATACGTAGAATCAGTACATACATACAATGGACAGTGGACTAGACAAGTCCAATGAAAAATTATTAGTATTATCAAGATAGGGTCTAAAGTATCAGATCGTGACACATTTTTACCTCAATATCTCGAATTTTGGATTTTGATAATTTGTACAGTGCATTAATTACATTAAACTTAAACCACGCATCATAATTTAAAAAACAAGTTGGTCATTTAAGTATGTATCAGTCGGGGGAAGTGTTATTTGGTGGAGGATGGGTCACGATTAAAATACAGGTGTCGCGATTTTCTGCCACAGCGCCTGCCACGTCTAAGGAAACTATTGACGGGATAACAAACTTGGACGTGGACATTTGTTTGTCGCAATTAAAGTGCCTTGCTACTCTTCTTGTTTAGACTTAATTATATGATTTGAGTATTTTGATGGGTCTTCTTGGATATTGTTTTTTAGAATTACAATATTATTAAAATAAGTTTTTGAAAAATTAAGGAAAAAAGCCAATATAAATTTAAAGATACGTCAAATAAAATTCAAATACGCAATTCTCTAAACAGCTATCATACGAAAACACAAAATGATCGAATATGACGCTCAGTTTATTCTTTATATAACGAGACAGAATTGTAACACTTAATCGTTGAAATTCTTACGTGTTAAATATAAACTATCTATAACATGTGCAGACATATTTTAAATTTTAAGTCAGTAATTATAAAGTTTTAAAACCAGTTGGCTTCGGCCGGTCGAAGAATAACTTAGGAAGTATTTGAAAGATGCACAAGAAAACAAAAGAGGTAGGAAAGCAAGAAACAAGAATCATTAAATGAGAGAGAAAGCATTATTAGAGAGAGATTATGAGGGGAAGGAACAAGATCTAGTGGCGTGGGGGGGGTCCATTTTAAACTAAACAAATTAGAGGATTGAATTATAGAATATCTAGAAATAGCTCCCAACAAACTTCTTTAATTAACTACGCATCTGGTTGGATTTAATCATTCGTGTTTATATTACTTTTATGGGTTTAAAGATTTTGTGTTTTCAAGTATTTAAAACGATACATAGTGTAGATAAATGTGAATACAAGACATAAAGTTTGTTCTTCTGGATGTGTGTTTTGCCTAATTGTGTTAAACAAAGCAAATTTTTTGGACCAGTTAAAAAAAAAAAAACACACTTATATTAAACATTTTGTACAGTTTAAAAAGGGAGTTTAGTATTATTGAAGCTTTGTTAGTTGTGCTTTTAAAATAATTAGCTATAAAAAACAGGACAGCTATTTGATAATTCAAATCTTTATCCATTTAAATTATTAACAATTTGTGATATTAGAATTGAAAGTCAGACCACTTTCTTACACACTTTTATTTAAAAAATTTATATATATATATATATATATATAATAATTGTTTTCACGTTTTTAGATAATCAAATTTCAAAAACTATATTTTTTTATTATCAAAATTATTATAACTTTTAAAAAAGATTAAATTCTTTTGTTTTAACAAATACAAAAACATAACCCAAATTCTCAATTAATCATTATGAACACTCGAAATGTTTGGGCCAAAATATAACATCATATGTTCCTCCCGCGGTCTAGTTTGGTCTCTAATAATACCGAACCTCGAGTTCAAATCTCAGTTTGAACAACTATCCTTTTACAACATACTATCTATGTTCTCGTTTTTGTCACTTTTTTTTTGAAAAAAAAGGCACAATGGGTACGTACTGTTTAAGTGACATATAATAAATACACTGAAGAACACGTTAAATGGATAAAAAGCATGGGTATTGTTCTCCCCACTTGGGTGGCAAGTTGATCAAATAAAGGCCAATGACTGAGTCAGAGTAGAGTATCAATTCGATCCAAGAATGAGTGTTGTTCCATCCAATTTAGAGTGTCAATATCATCTAAGAATGGCTATTTTCCTACCCATTTGAGCCTCTTGACACCGACAGAAAAGCTAAGAACGTAGGCATATTCCCAGGGGGGGGGACATAGTGGGATTAAACTATGGTTAACTTAAAAATTAGTTCATGAAACTTTCCAAGTCCAAGATTTTCTAAGTCCAATAAATAAATAACTAAAAAAATATTTGTTTTTTTAGGCGTAATCCGTGTTCTACAAGGAAAAACAGTACAAAACTATGCCTGTATGTACATTGGCTAACTGAGGAACTTCCTAAGACAAATTCAAATCGCCTTAGTTCATCAAAACTCATTTGGGAGAAAAAGAAAAGGTATACAAATCTACACAGATCTAAGCGATTTACCTGAATTGCATGAAGTTCGATCTTGAACGAGAAATTCAAGCTGGAATGCAGAATGAGGAGCTTAGTGGTGGAGGCAAGACGCAAACCAGGTGGGGACCAGCAGGATTGCAGCTTATATTCATCTCCTCAATATCAGGCAACCCGAGTTGTGGGGGCCGAACGTAACCAGCCACTAGCGGCATGCATAATATCGAGATAACCATCCGCGAACCTGCAAAGATGATTAGTTGATCAAAAATCCGGAAGCATGTCCCAATGAAAACATAATTTGATTGGTATCATTTTTCCAAAGATTTGGAAACCGACAAGACAAGAAACTTTAGATTATATGGAATAAATGTAGTCAATAAAGTTGAGGGGACAAGAAGAAAGCCCAAAAGAAAATTGAAATTAAGTAATTAAAACATAGTAGGCATGAAGAAAGTAAGTGAAGTAAACGATATTATCTGGTTACGTAATCAAGTAAATTTTAGAAAAAATTGCAAACCTTGTTTCGCAGATATAGAAACATGCCCCCTCTTTCTCCCAGCAATCATCCAATTCTCGGAGTTAACGTCGACTTCGTACAGCACCTCATCTGGCTGAACAAGCAATATAATCTAGAATCAGGAATGGAAGGCAAAAGACAAAGCAAGAATTGAAAAGATGGTTTTGCGAGTTATGAAAATAGACCAAGTATTATATCATCTTGCAGTTAATGTGACGTAATTAAGAACCACGTTTGGATTATAGAAGATAAACTGTACTCCTTTTTATGAGACGTTAAAACTAGTTTAGTGAGAGATCTACACAGCAAACATGCAAAATCCAAGCTTAATCTTTGCACAGTTTCTCCGTAGTGAATGATTGAACGACTTACGTAATTTTGAGAGGGGGCTTTAATCTGATCCAAATCCTTCAACCTTTCAATCCTCCATTTCATGGTCACAAGCTGTCCAACTCTGAGGCCAGAAGAAGGGAGAGGAAGAAATCCTACAGCAAGGCATGGGTCGAGCACAGGCCTCTGCAATACAATAGTGCTCCTGAAGTTCAAGTGCTTTTCAATATCTTCGGGCCCACATATTGGTGGGTGTGCCCCGATTGACCTTTCTCCAGAGATTTGATATTTAATGTTAATTATGCTCTCATTTCCTGGCACCTTTTGTTCATCTGCAAGAGGAAAAACAGTCACTAATCCAGAAAATAACATACAGTTTAAATTTGATCGATTTAGTCTCATACAGTAACAATTGGTGAATTTTTACGAACAATCTTTCATTTACAAATTCCACCACCAGAAAGTTGCATACTTTCACAAAACAAAATATTTTCAAGTACAATGGCTAAAGATTAAAATCGGAAAACATAAACAAATCCCTCTATCCCATTTGTATGGATCTCAGCCTTCAATAAACTCAATAGAAAATAAAATAAAAAGATTGAACTCTGAGTTGTTGAACCATGAATGGACATCTTGAAACAATCCATTAAGCATGAACACAACCTTGCTGTCGAAAAAATGCATCTATGCATGCAAAAGCTAAACACAACATGTCATAAACAAATTGAAATAGAAGTGTTGTTTATATTTTGTCAAATCAGTTGATACGAGATTCTATGTGCTAATTATAGAAAGAAAATTTTGGAAAAGGAGCAAAATTTCTCATACTATGAGTACACTTTGTATTAAACTTTTGAACCTGATGTGTACATGATATCGTTCTTCTTACTTTTCACAGATTCAGGAGGAACCACCAATAAGAACAAGACTCTCATTGTGATGTGCAATTAACACACTATGAAATGAACCAATAAAAATTAGAGTATAAATAGTTCATACCTTCAGTACTTGTTTTTGCCAAGCGTATGCTGAACAATATCCCTGCCCTAGAAGAGGGAGAAATAGCTAATGGAAAAGACCCAGAAGTTGGTCTTCCGTCACCTTGTCCACCATGAACAAATCCCTCTTGAAGATCAAGCCAAGCATCATACACAGTCAATGCGGCCTTAACTTCTGAGTGCAGTATCACCTGGAAGTAATAACAATAACACAAATTCAACTTCATTTAGATTATCCTAATAATTGCATACAACTACTTGTCACATGCCAAGGGCTCGATCAGAATAGAAAATAAAATACCACCACATTTCACAAATAGATATCTAACTAGAAAAGTATTCTAAAAAATTAGAATGCTTACCCCAACGATGCATTCTAACTTATCATTAGTTTATCAACAATGAATAATCTGAACTCTAAACTAAGAAGTTTCGTGTTGCACTCGAGGAGTTGAAGCATTAACACAAATTGTGTTTATTTGAAAGGTCTAATCTCATTTAGAACTGCCAAAACTTCTCCACCTGATCCTAGAATATGAAAGATAGTATTGATTGATCATGCTAGATAGAGTTGACCACCCATTTTCCTTTTTAATGCACTGGTGTTTATGATCTCAATCGCTGATTCAGAAAAATGTCACGGTTCCTTTTTTTCACTTCCTCTTTATGGAGCCAAGGTCCGGTAGCCTCTACCAAGATATCAAACCCAGATAATCCATATGATATTTCAGAACAAAAGTAATGTACAAAAAGTACACTCTTCAGATAAAAGAGCAATATACCTGCAACAGTAATGTGCCATCATTACATTTATCGGCAACGCGTGTGCTCACGTGAAAAGGGTCAGTAAAATGCAGAGCCAAAGTCCTGAATGTCCATCAAGGTAATAATCCAGATCAATGAATAACATAGTAAAATATACAAGCTGATGACATAGGACAAAATATATAAACAAAATTAGCGGAAAACAAGACAAGGAATGAAGAATAAATATATGCCTCTCAAATATCTGATTTTGAAATGCCCCAAATTCAAGTTTGAGCGCTATCGTTCTCATCCCATCCACAATACTGTGTCTCTGGAGAGTGACTGTCCACAAAAGAATAAGTTAAATAGAGTAGCACATGCACAATGGTAATAAATGCATTAAAGCTTTGTGTACTAAAATAATTATCATTGCATATTCTGTACAATATTTTATTATTATTATTGCCTGCACCTGAATTTGATCCTTTAGGTAGCCTCTCACTCATAGCCTGAATTGGGATCCACAAAATAGAGGTCGTATTGCTTGCCCAATCTGGAAATTTTATCCCACTATCACTAACATGCAATCGCTCAAAATTTTCATATAATGCTGACCCAGTGTGATGAACGCCATTAGAATCTGCCAGAACAGAAGAAATCTTTGCTTCATTTGAAAAACTCTCCATCTCAACAACATGAGATTTCTCCATTCTTAAGCCAGGACCAGTATCAATATGCAAAACAGCTCCTTTTAAGGAATAGTTAATGGGTCGAACAATGATCCCAATCCACTGGAGCTCATTTATTAACAAAGCAGATGGAACAGCGGCAGTGAGATCAACCAGAGGCCTTGGGTTGAAAACCTACGCAAATAAGTCAATATGATGAACCCAGAACTGAGATGGTACAACAAGAAAGAATAATAAAAATTGATCGGAAACTTGTAAATAATTCTTTATGAAAATGAATGCTTTTATGAGAAAAATGATATGATTCTTTGTAAAAGTGCTATGTGGCAGATGAACCCAGAACTGAGATGGTACAAGAATGAATAATAAAAATTGATCGGAAACTTGTAAATAATTCTTTATGAAAAATAGTACTTTTATGAGAAATATGATCTGATTCTTTGTAAAAGTGCTATGTGGCAGATAAACCCAGAACTGAGATGGTACAACAAGAAAGAATAATAAAAATTGATCGAAAACTTGTAAATAATTCTTTATGAAAAAGAGTACTTTTATGAGAAAAATGATCTGATTCTTTGTAAAAGTGCACGTGGCAGATGAGTATTTAGCAAGGAACTACTAAATGAGGTTGTCAAAGTTAATGTCATATAACCTAGCATTTCTTTTTTGTCAGCAAAATATCAAATTTTATCCCTTGGCTTAGTAGTTAACAAATAGTTAATTCAGCACTACGTGCTTCTATGAGTTACCAGAATTGTTATGTAACATGTTTCAGGAGATGAATATCCTATACCACCTACTAAAAGAAAAACCTTTTATCATATGATTAACAAGGTAAGGTCCCAAGCTTCAGCTAAAATTCGACTCCCATTTTTATCCTCTTGTAAAAGAGACTTTACCTTCAGGATTGGTCGAGTGGGTTTCTCATAACTCATAAAATCATCAGTGTCTGCAGGTCCACCCTTGGAAAAGCTATGAGACCTAAATCTTAGCTGTCCAATCTGCCCAGTAATAACCCCTAGGACATAAGAACCTGGTTTATGAGGAGGTAGAGTCAGAACAATGGCATTTCGACCCGGCTTCAAAACAGTAGGTGTGGAGCACTTAAATGGCTGAAATATAAAGAGTGAGAGAAGTCAATAAAGAACCTATCCAAGGTGACTGATAAGTTTATGATATAGAAGTGAAAACAGCAATTATGTTTATAGTATTGATTTGAAAATGTTCAGCACAGCAAACCTTAACACCTTCATCCGCATTATATGTCGCCATCAATGTGACACTCAATGAATCAAGAATAATATCTTCGGGAAAGCCACTCCAAACAGTAATAGACAGAGTACCAGGATCCCCGTCACATAACTCCAAGGGAGGCCCAGGATTGCCAGAAAATGTAATTAATGAAGATACATCTAAGGGGACAGGGTTCTTCATTTCACTGTGTGCAAGACGAACTACCTCTGACTGAAAAGCTTGACGCTCCTTCACTGTGAATAAGCCCTTGTCTAGTGAAAGCAACCTCACACAAGAAGATAGATACCCAGCTTCATCATTTTGCGTCTTCTGACACTCGGCCAGATTCGGCAGTACTTCAGCTAATAGGTCTTGCCATCCTTCGCCAGCATAAAGGGCACAAACCTTCTCATAAGACTTTGCCGCTACATCAAAGTTTCCATGCCTAAAGTTGACAGCTGCTATTTCACCATCAAGGACAACTCCATGCCTTTTCCACCAGGAACGATGATAATTATCAGCAGCACCTCTTGTTAGCTGCAAGTATCTTTTCTGCCAGCAACAAAAAAAATATTATGATTGAAATAAAAACTACAGAGACTATCTTGAGATTCTTATTATTTCTTTGATAGCAACTGACTACTAGTTCAACTTGATTAGTTTGAACTATGCTAGTGTATGTAGCATATTCATTGTCTAAAACTCTTTCCTTCTCCATTTCTATGTGCATATGCGTGTAAGGTAGGTCTGCATGGATACCTCAAAATCTTCTGTTGATGACAATGATTTCCAGAGTTCAGGATCAGAAATTGTGTTTTTCAGAGCGTGTTCAGCAGCAACATGAATCTCAGCAAGTCTCATAGGTCTATCGATTGAGCTTTCGAAGTTCCCAGGAGTAGAATAAGTCCGGGTCATAGAATTTGTTTTGTGAGGAGACATCTTTACTGGATATTCTAAACCTGATCTGTCGATACATTCAGAAAAGAAACCAAAAACCTATATAAATACTCATCAATGAAAAACAATCAAATCTCTGCATCTTCAAATAATTAGCAGATCAAAACACGCATCCATTGTTGAGATCGTTTACCCATCAGTAAAATTTGGCCGGCCAGCAAATATTTCAAATATATTTCCCGCAGAAAGAGAAGCCCTTCGTCGATTAGCCTCACGCAAAAGCATGGAAGGTTCAAGAGGCAATGGTTTCCTTTGAATACCAAAATGCTTTATCGGAGGAGATTCTTGAAGAATCAACTATAAAATTTAGAAATAAAATAAGTATACTTGTAAAATTACACATAATATTTAGCAAGAGCCTTGCTAAGATGTATACAGCAAACAATAATACTATGTAACAAAGAAACCCAAAAAAAATTAACAGCTGAAACATTTAAACCACATAGCAAAAATACAAAACTAAAGATGAAATATTGTTTTAGGTTATTAGTGCTCGATAATATAACTACATTCAGCTACTTAGGGCCACATTTACCATGAATTTCGTAAATAATACAACTTCGTCACTTTTCATGTAAGTTCGATCACCAAAATAATCCATACATCTTTCTCTAAAAATTTATCTACATCTATAAAACTGACATATAATTGGAACATCATGAAGTACAAATATAGCTAATAAGAAAATAAGTAAGAAACTATTTCCCCCTACAGGTCTGATAACTTACTTTTTCTTTGGCAAAGACTTCTGATGATGCATCTGGTGGAAGTAATGGCCACATTGCAGGCTTGGGCCAAGGTAGCATGCTCAGTGAAGCACTATCAAGGAAAACAAAGGAGAGTTTCCATAAAACAAGTTTTCTTTACCATGTCAAAAATGTACTTATAAGTTGAGTTTCGACCATTGGACGAAAAGATTTAAATTTAGTTGAATTTATATGTGCTACGGCAATGCCGACCTGATAAAACATTATCATCAAATGGACCAATTTAACATCTAATAATAATTAACCAAAAAATTGGTAAAACATTATGGTTACATAGCTCTAAAGGTAAGTAAAGTTTCACTTTCTCAAAATGTAAGTTAACATCTCCAATTATATGATCATATATTCAGAAAATAAGACAACCACACATCTGAAGATTAGTTGTTGTACATATAAATTTACCTGTTACCTGGACTTCTTTCAATATCTGAACCACCACCAATTAAATAGGCAAGTCTCATGAACTGCAGAAATCATAATTCAGTTCAGAAGGCAGCCTTTCTCATGTGCACGTGCAAATAAATTAATGCACCAGCAATTATCACACTGAGGATATATTGATGCAGTTGGAACCTTAAAGATATAAAGTTTACCTTAATCCTACAAAGTGAATACAAATCACCCTGAAGGCGGTAAAACTCTTTTTCTATGTCAGGAGCCACGAGGCCGTCACAATAACGTGATGAACTGGCATCGATTAAGGTTGAGCAAGCTGTTATAACCCAAACTTCACGCATACAAAAAGGCAAGATGCTCTGATAAGAAACCCATGAAAAAAAACAACAAAATAACAAGTAATAATGAGCCAATATTTTCATAATAAGCCAAAAAGGCAATAGTGTGCTTACTAAACAGAGCAAACAGAAACAATATTAAGCACCTCATGCACTGCCAGAGCCTTCGAAAATGCTATTATGAACGCATAACCCCTAGAAGAAACTTCAAACGGACGGTCTAGCTTGAATAGTAACTGCAATGCAACAGTTTTAAGTGAGATACTTCCATTTGACCACTCCAGAGTAGAATAAAAAACCACTGAACAGCAAGTAAGTAAAACTCCCAATTACAAAATTGGAATGTGAAGCATTAATAAACAGAAAAATTTGTCACAGCTTCATGAACAGAATTTAAATTAAAAAGAATTATTCATATGTCCAAATTCTTTAACTGAACAATATAAAATGAGTTTTTGTTCATGTGAGGTTTTGTATAAGAGAGAATAAGTGTGTTCATCCATCTAACAAGACATCATCTCTAAGACCTATGTTCAAAGTAAATATCTAAGAGTTTTGTTTTTATTAACTCGCTTTTTTGGTATGCCTTCCAACACCAATGTGTTTTGCAATAAATACCAAATACTTTTTCGCGTAAATTTAAACTTGAGGTCACTCCATGAATGCCAAGCATTTTTGTTACTACCAATATCTGCTTCTGTTTGTCACACAAATAACTGTTTGAAGCCTCTTCTTTCATGCAGTTATTCTGTGTCACACCTTTGATTGACAGGCAAATAGATACTGTCTAAATTCAAATTCCCGAAATGAATCGTCTTGAACAATCTGGGTCAAAGGCTTTCTCCCAGGATTAAGCAATGCTGCTTGATCATCCCCCTTATCTACTCCTCCAAAGTCTCTTTGCTTCCCAGTAACGCTGACTGCAGAACAAGTTTTGGTCAAAACTCAAATACATTATCTATTAATAAACAAATTGTAAAAACTGGTCTTTCCAACTGAGAAATCATTCAATGCAGTGAGTTGGTGATCCTGAAAAAATATACCAAAACCTCAATATGGAAATTTAAGAACCAAATAATAAGAATAAAGGAAGAAAGTACTTCTGATTTATTGAATGGAGTGTAAGAAGCATAAATAAATTATGTAGGCTTCATGCCTTACAGATTGTCTCCTTAAGAATTATGAGTCACTAAATGCTCAATTCATTTTCCTATCACACTGAGAGAGGAACTTCATCACCATACGCCTCTAACAAAGATCTACTAATAAACACAACTTCAGTAGATAGTCCATGGTCTAAAACTCCTAAAAATACCTATTACAGAAAGTCAACAGAAGAGATAAACAATCATCCATGGGAAACCTCTTAAGAGTGTAAATAACAAGACAAGGTCAAGGTTTAGCGGAGATTTTACATGCACGGCCAAACATTACCAATTGGAATGAGGATACTCATGCAAAAGAACAATTTCAAAAGCATGGAAATTCATTGGTGATAAATAATAATATATCATAAACAAGATAGGAGGCACCTGTTTCTAGATAGCACGGCTCGAGTTCATCATACTCACGTAAAGCATCTTCATAAAGATGAGCCATCTCAAACATAAATGCCAAGCTTTCCTGATAGTAGCATTCTGTGTTAAAAGCACTTCAGAAATCTCAAAATTAAGCAGAAGAAGAATGAGATCAGAAAAAAGATGGATAGCATATGGTAAATTGGAAATTTGTAAGGAACTTTACGTCCATAAAGAACCAACAGTGACTACATTAGATCATTTCACCAATATGCTTTAGAGCTCAAATTCATGTTTTGATGTATCAATTTAACATATTCAATTGTTTCTGGAATTTAATTGAAAAAGCCAGAAGGGGCAACCTTTAAAATAAAGAAATTACAAAAGTTCCAGACTGGCATCAAACGTTGTTCACTGAGCTTGCGAATCTCATCCTCATAAAATTGCACACGTCTGTCCAATGTATTCCTTATAGACTCCATTATCTTGGATTCCAAGTCCTCCCAAAAATTTGCTTCAGGGCAATGTAAATCCAATTTGCAGCATCTGACAGAGGCACATTAAAGGAGTAAGGGTTGCATTGCTTACAACATAATAAGAACAAAAATCACATTGAATAACTGTTGGATTGAGAGAAATCCTTGGTGTTTTATAATCCACCAACATCAACATGCAAGATAACTATGAACATGAATTTCTTATTTTTATGATGCTTTTGTGTTATTAAATAATTGCATATGATAACCTGAATAAGAAGAAAATTGAATATGATGCAAAAATATGAGAAGAGTTATAACAACACGATTGATATCCAATATCATGAGATTGGTTAATTAAATAAACTGAAAATTAGATGCATTACCTGTCTCTCTTTTTGGGGTTAAAATCAAGTTCAAGTTTGGCATAGACTCTTTTCGCCATTTTGCTTGTTTGATCACTATTTGGATGAGCTTTAGATACAAATACAATAAACCATTCTCGCTCATCATTTTGGGTGATTAGTTTCAAACGTGGCTTAAGAATAGTCTTAAACTCGTCAAGATCCTAAGAGCAAAGTACATAAATCAATATTCAGATCAAGTACACCATAATTAAAAGAACTAAAAAAATTGAGATCTAATGTTATATTCAAAGTTCATTTTCCGCCCATTAATGAAAAAAAAAAAATTGTATCCAATATTTAGTAAGTTTTTTTAACTGTTCAAAGCGTTTGTGCACTACACTTGCATAGTATAACATGTGCACTAAGAGGAAGAGGGCGATCTACTGCAGAAGAAATAAGAAGAAGTCTCAGATCTGTAGTTAATGTAAACTGCATATATATGAGAAAAATGAGAATGTATGTACCTCACAGGTTACAAGGACCACAGTTGCATAAGGTTCCCGAAACCAAAATAAATACTGTTCTGCCGGGAATCTACTGCGAAGTCTTGCATCAGTAGTTAATATAAACTCAGCTGTCAATTTCTCAACAAATACAGGATTTCGCGTCTTGTTATTCAAGCGCGCTCTTTTGAATGGCAACCGCTCCTCAAAGCCATTTTTGACAATTGGCCACAAATCACACACATCTTCAACTGAACAGTGGAGCAGGGAAAAAGAATTAGATGAAACATATAAGGGAATGAAAAATAACATGAACCACAAAATATGAAACTGTAAGTCTCTTTGATTGTTCACAATGAAAGGTAGATGGTTCTTAAAGCAAGTTGAGTGAGAACATTTTCACTAATTTTGAAGATCACTTTCATCCCATTAGAGTACTACCAAACCACAAGATGATTTCCATCAATCGT
The DNA here is from genome assembly GCA_022433065.1 of Begonia loranthoides. Lineage (NCBI taxonomy): Eukaryota > Viridiplantae > Streptophyta > Magnoliopsida > Cucurbitales > Begoniaceae > Begonia > Begonia loranthoides. The sequence continues at coordinate 42,334,625 of CM039470.1, forward strand.
GTAAAAAAAAGCAAATTAGATAAAGTTTATGAGGTAAAGGCTCTGCCATCTATCATTTAAACTCTGATAAAACTGCATTTTCTCGATTCCATTCTTTCACTTTCAGTCAATCACAGCTTAAAGATCCCCAATTCAATTCCTAAAACAACCGTTCAAAATAGAAGACAATTATGAAGAATATATTAGCAGCACAAACCATCATACCTTCACACGCACATGTTAACCTACCATTACAATGACCAATCCAGCTTCTGCGCCACTAGTTACCAACTTCTTAATCATTTCAACTCTCAACTAAACAAATTATAATAAATCTCAACTAGAGGCATGAGAATTAGCAGCTTCAAATGCATCACCAAATCTAGACCACGAGAATAGCCTCTTATTTAGCTTACAAAGGAAAATAACGAGATATGGGCATTAAGAATTACCAGCAATAACAAGACGATCACAAGAACTCTTGATCGTTTGGAACTGAGCTAGAAAGTTGGCCATTATTCCTCCCCTGCCAGCAGTTTTCGCAATCACGGATCCATAGAGATTGAGAGAGAAATGGATTTGACTCCTTCAGTGACCGATCTTGGTCCTATTTCTTCTCTTGGAGGCTCAATCAGCGCTTTGATCATTCTTATACAAGTACATTTGGATGAAATCTAACCTGATTCCAATATTTAGAGAGAGAAAAAGAGAGAGAGAGAGAGTGCTAGACGGAGTTGTACTAGAATCAAACTGACCTTTGTTCGTACCCCCCATGGAAGTTGGGTGACTGGAGATGGAGATCTAATACCCCACATCGACGTCGTTTTTACCTTTTTTCCATTTTCTGGTCATTAATTTACTCGCCTAACTTTATAATACATGGTAAGGAAATCATCAAATCTACTTTGTAATCAAAGATAAATTAACTATAAAATTATTTTTACTGACAACTTAACTACTAAGCTATAAGAAATAGATAGGGCAAATATCATCATAATTACGTTTTCTTTTAAAAAGCGTTGTCGTTCAGCTACAGAATATTGTCTTTCCGCGATAGAACGTTATTTTTTCACTATTCGTTAAAAAGAGTTGTTATTTCGCAGCAGAAAGACAACATTTCGCCACGAAACTACAATGTTCCGCAAAAAAATGACAATGTTCTGCTTGTGAAAAAATTACTGTCCGTTGCAGAACGATTACTTTCCGCTGCGGAACTATCACTTTCAACCGTGTAACGATCACTTTCCGCGGCGGAAAGATTATTTTCCTCTGCAAAAAGTGAGACATTGATGATGAATACTGGACGACGACGATGGACCAGGAAGTGGAAGGAGAAGATGGTGATTAGAACTGGATGGTGAAATCAAGAAGAGAGAATTGTTTTCGATGATGAGAAGATGTTCAGAAAATTGAAAACGTGGAAATTGTTTTCGACGATGGACCGAACCATGCTGGAGTTTCTCGACATCGTCTTCTCTGTAATATTGGTTCAATTATTGCAATTTTAGCATAAAAATTAAATTTGCAGAGAGTAAACATAGAATCGGTTGTGTCTTCCCGGTAATATTTCTCAACAGGTAATATCGATGTTTGCAACGTCTATTTTTTATAGTTCAGTGTTTAAGTTATTAGCAAAAATTGTTCAATAGTTGACATGTCATTGAACACAAAGTACAATAGTTAATTTGTCATTTTTCTTATATTTTATCCTAATAAATTTAAAATTTATTAATATTAAATTATTACTTTAAAATAATTATTTTAATATAAAAAATATATATGCCACCACCTTAATAAATAAGTTTTATTGTAAGTGAAACGATTATTTTATTTTTGTTTGAGTACTACTAAGTTTATGCTTTATTTTTATATTATAATTTTTATATTGGATCAATCATTAATAATTTATTTTAATTATTTGTGGTATATCATATTAATTACATAAAATAATGATTATCACATTAAGAGATAAGAATTAAAAGACAAAATGAGCGTAAAAGTAGTATTACCTTGTTTATTGTCTAAATTATATCTTCAACCTAATTATGAATAAACATTAAATTATAAAACCATAAATACATGAAAACTTAGACTTCAATTTCCTTCCAATAATTATGTAAAATAACATCTTAACATAATTTTCAAATAATTTTGTACAACTAATATATTGTAAATCATATATATATATATATATATATATATATATATATATATATATATATATATATATATACACAGGAAAATTGACAAAATAAACTCTATAGTTTGTAATCAGTGACAAGTCAAATCATATAAAAAATTTCATGAACAATTAAAATCTCAAACAGAGGTAAATGAATATAACAAATCTCGCAATCACGTTTTTCGTCAAAAAATGTCATGGCAAACATCGAAGTCACATTTTCTACTTCATGGGGACTTTTCCGGCCTTCGATGTCAAATTCAGGTTCAATAATTATGTAAAATAACATCTTATTATAATTTTCATGTAATTTTGAACAACAAATATATTGTAAAATTATATGTGTGTGTGTAGTTTTACAATTTTACAATATATTAGTTGTAATGCATAAGAAATTTTTACATAACTTTCTTTGTTTTTTCCTGTCATCAAGTAGTAAGTAGTACAAGAAATCCTACCAATTATTTAATGCCTTTTATCTAAGATTGTTTAGCAAAACCTTAAGCATAACATGCAATTTTAGATTTTGAGAACAGTTGCTCTTCGGATATTTACAATACGATGAAAGTAGTAATTCGAGAAACTCTACGATAACTATCAAAGAGTCATAAAATTGTCTTACAAGTGCTTTATTCTCAAGATGTAGATAGAGATATAAATGGACTCTCAATTCCATACTAGAAGAGCTCGACGTACTTCCACAATAGAGCTACGATTCAACAAACAAGCAAGACGAGAAGGTAGTAGTGAGAAATATTAAACTGTAGTAAGTAATCATTTGTATTCTTCAAAATGATTAAAACATTAGAAATAGTGAGCTTCCTTTAATAGACTTAAGGGAAGGTTCTAGACAGATAAATCTGTTACAGAGTTTGTTAGAATACATAGCACGTACGCTTGGTGCTGCTAACACCCTCCCTATGGACTTGAAGATTGTCACTACAGACACTGAATTTGGAAATTGGAAGAGGTTTAGTTAAGCCATTAGCGACTTGCATAGATGAGGGAGTAAACTTCACCTGAAGAATTCGTTTTTGAACCTTTTCTCGAACAAAATAAAAGTCGATCTCCACGTGTTTTGATTTGGAATGGAACACCAGGTTAGAAGCCATGTAGGTTGCACTCAGATTATCACAAATATATTATCGGGCATTTTGAAGAGAAAAACTCAAGTTCTTGAAGTAAGGAACGAATCCATAATGTGTCTGTTCTTCCTTTCTACACGCCCATTCTGAGCAAGGGTGTAGGGATAGGAGACTCTATGAACAATTCCTTTGGATGATAAGAAGTTGGCTAAAGAACAAAATTCTCCTCCCCAATCGGATTGTAGAATTTGAATGGAAGTGTTAAACTGATTAAGAATAAAATTATAGAAGTGAATGAAGTGTTTGGACACTTCATCCTTTGGTGAAACGGGTGTGATCATCGATGAAAAGTAAAAAATATTTAACACTAGTGATAGATGCTTAAGGAGAAGGGCCACATATGTCACGACCCACAAGGGACCCGAGACAGAACGGGGAATGATTCGGCCCAAAAGGGGGCGAAATCATCCGACCCATTTCTCTTAATTTAATTATGCAACAGCGGAAGACGAAAAATTTAATTTAATTATTTAGCCAGGGCCCAAAATGTAGTGGGCTTAACAGGTCCAAAAACGATATCAAATAGTAAACGAATATAATCCAATTAAAATAAAGACTATGTGAAAAAGAAATTAAAATNCTAAGATCCAATAATTCAGTTTACAGGAACAAAATTGATAGGAGATATCTTATCCAATTTTCCAGACCAAGAACAGAAATTAGACACGAAATTTAAAGGAAAGATTTGATTTTTGTACCTTCAAGTTCACTGCTTCGGACAAACTGAAGGATTTATGCGCTGCCTCAAGCCTTAATTTTCCAAAACAAAACTTAAATCTTCAACCTTTTTCAAACACGTGCCCATCAGAACCGGTTTTGTGAAGAATAGAGTAAGAAAATTCGAAGGTGGAAGAGCTTAACTTACTCTTCAATGTTCATTGGCGAAGTTGAAATCTTTATCTCCTTTGTTCGCCGGAAAGGACTTCGAATAATCGGAGTTGCGTCCTCCGATCTGAAAGGGATAAACATCCCATTAACAGGGTAGATTTTTGAAGAGGAAAAACAGACTTGAAATTTTGAAATCGGGACTTACCAGGGAGAGGTTTGCACCGAGAGGGGGATCCGTTCGCACGTCGGAGGAGAGATCAAAAAAATTTGGAGGGGAGTCGAGTCTTTGATTCTCCTTCCTCAGCTGCTGATAAAAGGGGAACTTCTTCCCCAAATCTCGGCGGGCAGATTGGGGAAGAAGTTTCAAAAAAAAAAATGTTTCATTACTTTTTTTTTTTTTTTCCTATGGGTTGAGCTTCAACGGGCTGGATTTCACAACATAGGTCTGAATGAATTAAGTTAAATGGAGAGGAATCACGAGAAGCAGATGGAGAAAACGGCAGTGCATGAGATTTACTAATATGGCGAGCATTACATAACAACTTAGCATTAGGTACGGACACTGACGATATAGACGAAAAACAAAGTTTTAAGACACTCCGAGTTTGGATGACCCAACGTAAGTGCCACAAGCAAGCTTGAGGAAGTAGGAAGTGCTGAAACATGAAGAACTGTCGGAGATGCTAAGGAAGAAGCAGGGAGGGTATAAAGACCACGTTGAGCATTACTGCGGAGGAGAATCATCTTGGAATGGCGATCTTTGACAAGGAAAAAAAGAGACTGAAACTCAACGAAAACATCATTGTCACAACATAGACGATGAATGCTAATTAGTTTCGTGGTGATAGAAGATGTGTGTAAGATGTTGAGAAGTTTGAGAGAGGAATCAGAGGAGGAAATTTCATAATGCCCAATAGTAGAGATGGAGATGGACATACCATTAGCCACTGCGACTTGAGTTTGACCGTTGTACATCTTGGTGGACTGAAGATCTTCAGCATTTGGTGTGAGGTGATGGGTAGCCCTGAATCCATCACCCATGGGGAAGGCAGAGATGAATTGTTTAAAGGGTTAGGTTGGAGGTGACCCGTATTAATGGTAGAAGAAGAAGGAGCAGCTGCAACATAATTGGAACGCGGTGGCGGCCGAAATGCAGCATTCAATCGATGATAGCAAACAGCTACGGCGTGACCAATCTTTTGACAGATTTGGCACTTGGGTTTGTTGTTAAATTTGTTTGGTCACCATGAAGTCTGAGGATTGTGTGGTTTACCAAGGATTCCAGGACAGTGAGGTCCACTGAGAGACGAGCGGGGATATGGATTTGAGTGGGGAGACCGAGGGTTGCTCTAAAGTTGCAGAGATGCCAGATTAGTCTGAATCGAAGGAAGTAAACCCACTGATTGTTGTTTATCAAGACGATGCTCATAGCTAAGTAGAAGACTGTGTACGTCTTCAATTTAGGATTATAGTTCCTAAATCAAACGATCAATTGTTTATATTTTCTCTCTTCTCCGTCAACTTGGAGAATATAACGAATTTTCTGGAGAAAATTCGTTATATTCGGAGCATCAAAATCACTAATTTTAAATTCAACGACAAATTATATTTAACGTGATTTCACGGATTCAATTATATTTCGTATTCAATTTATTTTAGCAAATATTATACGATGATTAAGATCTTGAGATTATTAAAAAAAAAAATCCGAATTTAAATCTCATGCACAAGAGGCTAAATGAAAAAGCTTGGAGATCCAATTTATATTTACTTCGATTATTTGTTGTGAAAATAAACAAATAATATTTATAAATAAAAAAAAAAAAACAGAGGAAAACGGGAAGTACGGCGCCGTTTGTTCGATTCATAAATTCAAGCCATAGACATGTTAGAAAGCCTGCTGGGAGTCGGCTGAAAATTAAACCACCGGAGACTCATCCTCCGATTCGGCGGAGTCAACGCTCTCCTTAAAACCTCTCTACTTCCTTGATTCTTTCTCCACCTCTCTCCCGTCACCGTGCTCCGGCTCCGAATGTATCGATTCTTCAAGCACTTCTTCGCTTGTGGCTGCTGACTGGGAGACATCACCATAACTACTCTTCCGCCCGTTCTTTCTCTGCTCGTATTTCCAGCGACCGATGAAGTCTCCAGCGAATTGGGCTCCTCTAAGCGAAATTGCGAATTCCTCTGCATTTTCCGGAGAAGAAAATGAAGGTGGTAGGGAGTCCTAAATGCTTCCGATTCAAGACAGCAAGCGTTGGAATCAAGAAAAGACGATAATTATAGGTCCCCTCGGAGACGCGCATTGCAGCAAGAGGACTTGTTCCAAGTTCAAAACAGTAGGCTTTCGTGGTATTTGACTTTGACTAATTACAAAGTGGCCACGGAAGACCTTCATTTTTGAACATTTCACTGTACATTCTTTGAAACTACAATTTTTATAAAACTTCAAAAATAATTGACACTAGGTGAGTAATTTGGGATAAGAACTCCTCATATAATGTATTTTATTTTGTGACAATTCAAACTATATATTACCAATTTAAAATTATAGGTTAAAATAACGGTTAATTTTACACGTATGGAGTCACCCATTGGCTCTCTTTCTCTCTCTAGCTTGATGGAATTTAGATTTATCAAGTTGTTCCTTCCCTTCTTTTGTCGGATTTCTCCTTTTCTTTGTCAATAAGTCCTTTCCGTGGAGTTTTGGGGCGTCGATTCTGGATTTATCTCTGAGTTTTTTGTTCCGTAGTTGGGTTTTTATGTTTCTTTAACTTGATTTTGTTTCCATTTTCTCTCTCTTTAAGCACATAAATATTTTGCTGTAAAAGAAGACGAAGACGAAGACAATCTTGAAGTTGCATTTTGAAGAAGATGAAGATCAGGATAAAAATCTGTAACAGGATTCTTTCTTCCATAAATTAGAATTACAGTGACTTTTTACAGCGTAAATCTTTTCTAAGACGATATTGATATCTATTATTATATATATATAAAAGCTTTTTGGACAAAAGAATTATTTTAATAGATATTACTATATCTAAATTATTAATAAATAAAAAATGAAAGTTTTTTTTTTTCTAAAAAAAAATAGTTTAAAATTTAATTTAAAACGAAAAGTTTGATACGAATATTTAATCATTAATGACCCCTGAAAAACATGCTTGGGGAATTCATTGAAGGGAGTAGGTTTGATCTTTGAGTCAGTCATCAACTTCACTGTTTAACTTTCTTCTTACTTTCTTTATTATCCCTTTGGAATAGATCTTATCACTCATCACCTCTCACTCAAACCTACTCTCGTTTTTACTATATTAAAAAAAATATAATTGATTAAATTATACTTTAATTTATAAATTTAAAATTTTAAAATTATTGGTAATTTATTATAGTATCAGAGCTATAGATCCCAAGTTCGAATCTTATCAAAGTCAAAAAAATTAACCACATTAAAAAATATATCCACGTGTAAGGACCAATAAAAAAAAAGAAATTGACCTACATGTGAGGGAGAATGTTAAAAAAAATATAAATGATTAAATTATACTTCAACCCACAAGCTTAATCTTTTGAAATTGTTGGTAATTTGTCAGGGTCATTAATAATTAAATATTCATATTAAACTTTTCATTTTAAGTAAAATAAATTAAAGCAAATTAAAATTTAAACTATATTATTTTTAGATAAAAAAAAAAAAGAATACTTTCATCTTTTATTTATTAGTAATTTAGATTATACTATCAATTTATCTGTTAAATTATCAATATATATATAATGATTTTCATTTAATAAAGTGTTTGTATTCGATTTATAACCTCTTGTGCAATTTCTAACTTAATTTTGAACTCTTTCGTTCAATTAATATAGTTTGAAATTGCTAGATTGAAGATTGATAAAGTTCAAAATCGTCAAAAATGTTAAAAATTAAATGAAAATTGAAAACAGCTAATTAAATTAAATACGTGATATATATGCCGTGAATCTAATAGGCAAATTGACAGCATAATCCAAATTGTTGATAATTCAAAGCTATAATTTTTATTTGTCAAAAAAATAAATTAAAATTTAATTTGTAAATGCTCTTAAAGGTTGTACTCTAAATTAAACTTTACCATTTTAAATAATATTCTTAAATTTATCTTTTAAATTTTAAGTAAAATGCATGTTATTTAATATGATTAATATTATAATTTCATCAAAATTTTAAGGAAAATTAACAAAATATACCCTGAACTATTGTATTAGTGATAAGCTAAACTTTAAAATAATTTCGCGAACAACTAAAATATCAAATTATGTGAAATGAATAACGCAAACCTCGCAGTTACGTTTTCCTTTAAAATTTAAATTTTTTTTAAATAATATGTCAAGTATCCACTATGGAAAGAGTATTTTTCACAAACCGATAGTGAAATATGACCCCAACTTAAAGCACGGCCTCAACCTCAACCTCATCCTCAAACACGACCAGTACCTCAATTGGTCGTTTTCAACCTATATCGACTCACAGGTATTCAGGACTGAGTCGGCGAATAATAGGTATGAAGCTGATATAAAAATCGTTCGATTATTGTATTTAGAAGAGTATATTTTGATACATTAACTGATATGAGGTTGTGCTTCATATTAAGGTCGTTCTGAAGAAACTAAGATTTTGCAGCGGCAAAAATATTCTTTTCATAACGGAAGGAAAGTATCTGCTACGGAAAATACTATTTTTGCTCAGAAAAATATCGGCTGAGGAAAGCAAGTCTTTTGAAGAGAACTTACTTTTCACAGCGAAAAATACATTTATGTTTATTTTGTTAATTTCTCAAATTTAAATAGTAGAATATATATCCCTAGGAATAAGAGACCATATGCAAGTTTGGTAGAATTATTAAAATAATTTGAAAACATCACAAACATTATAAAAAAAGTAGATCATGATGTATAATCATAATAAATAATAATGTCAAAGAGATATATCAACTTCGAGTTTACTAGTATTTTAATAAAATTTAGCATATTGGAAGATAATGTTTGAAAGAAAAGTATAGATTATAATATTTGATCTTAGTGTAAATCAAATGGAAAGTGTGACATATGTATATTTCCGAAAATGCCCTCTTTTTATTTTCCATCTTCAAAACCTCTTTAGATTTAATCTTGTTTAAAATGGGAAATTTCTTCCTAATCTTATTTTTCAAGTGACTTTGCACATATGCCCTCTTGTTCCACTTATTTGGAATCTACGCCCTTGCTATTTCTCTCATTTCCAAAAGAATCCCAAGTATTTACAAAATCACCGTAATCCTTTTGGGTTCATCATTGTCTGAGCCCAAATCCCCGGTCATTGGTCGGGTACAGAAATCCAAAGGCGTCCATGGAGTTCAACGAACTGCTGAGTAACGAGTTATGCTGAAACATCGCCGTGTTGTCAACTCGCTGAGTTCTAAATCCACTCTGAACCTCATCGTTTACTAAGTTACCGGCGAAGTTCAACGGCGAGTATTCACTGAAATGAAGCTCCGATATTGAAGGTGGGATATTTATTTCGTTGTAGCCATAATTCATCCCTCCTTGAGCTAGTGGGTGAGTTTTATTATACAGCGGAGCGAGTTCCGGCAACGAATCAAGTCCTCCGAAACTTGCCCAGTCAAAATTTCCACCGGCGAGATTTTGGAAACTGAGCTTCGGATCATCTTGCTGCGTCAGAACCTGATTGTCAATTTCTGGAAATGATTCGAGGAAGTCATCGAATTCCGACGAAGACGAAGGAGACGAGCCGTTTCTCCCTTCTTCGCCGGAAATGCTTGCTGTTGTCTGCTTCTGAGAGCTTACGGCAGTTTTTTTATAAATCCGGCATAAAACCCAATCGTCCAACTGAGATAAAAAAAATCAAACCCTACATCAGAAACAGAGGTAGTAAACGGGTATACTTTGAAGATAGTAAAATCAGGTATTTTTGTTCACCTTGGAGCTTCCGATCTTTCTAGAAGCATCAAATAAGCGATACTCATGCATAATCCAGTTAGTTTTAGTTCCTTTCGGAGCTTTTCCGACGTAAAAAACCAGAGCTTTCTTGATACCAACTTTACGTCCTTGAGTAGAGATGATTTTATCAGTTCCTGTAGCCTTCCAATACCCCGTTCCGGCCACCCGATTCGGCCTCGATCCGTTGGGGTATTTCCTGTCTCTCGGACTGAAAAAGTACCATTCTTTCTCTCCAAATATCGCTTTGCCTGAAATTATTACGAACCATTTTAATTCATGAATTCAGTTAAAAGAAAATTTTCAGCTCAGAAAATGTTTCTTAATTATAATTCTTACTGGGTAAAACCCACGGGTCGAATTTGTAAAGATCAATTTCACCGATGATTTGCAAGTTGAAATGATGACCGGCGACTTTCCGGCATAAATACTGAACCAGAAGCTCCTCGTCGGTGGGGAAAAACCGAAAACCAGGAGGTAATCCCATCTGGGTAACTGGATCAGCCTCCGATACACCCATTTCCGGCCGCAAGAATAAGAAAGAGGAAGACCGCAATACAGTTTTGATATTCGGAGGTTTCTTTATTATTTCTTTCGAGCTGCAGAGTGATTATATAGGGAGAGTAAAGATATCGATAAGTACGGTCGTCACTTTCGACTGTAGTTGAAGTAGGACCAAACGCAAGTTCATAAACACGCCACGTGCACCGATCTTTGGTGCATGAAGGTGGACATCATCTGGCTCGAATTCTGGTTCATGACTCATCACTGGTGAAAACGAATGGGTGAGCCATTTACTCTACGCAATACAAGGAAAGTTTCCATGGAGAGTGGATGGACATTTGTTGATTGAGGGTGGAAGCCGGGAAGAAATCAGGAAGTCTGTCCTACTTCACTTTGGTGGATTCCACCTCTCACGATGCTATTAAAATTTAGTACCTTCGTCCGAATCTGATACACATTTACTTATGATCTTGTATGTGAGAGCACATGAGTTTGATATTATCTCCAAAAGGGCACTTTGTAAAACGAGTTTTACCACGAAAAAACAGACGTGATTTTGACCAATCTTTTTGATGAGACTAACACGTGTCAATAACCAGTTTCATCTTCTAAGTGGACCAATCTTTTGAAAAAATTAAGAAGAGTAATGATCCAGGAAGGAAGCGACATTTTCCACGAGTGGGAAAATGACGACGTCGGTGGACACGTGGAGGGTTGGAGTTGGTTGTGAATTTTAGTCAAAACGAATGGAGGCGAAAGGCGAGAAAGGGAATCGTTCTATAAGCGGACCAATAGTTTACTGACACGCAGTAACCTGGCTTTTCCACTTTTGTCCTCTTATTGCCGTTCACGCCTTCTGATTGTCCATCAAGTACTCGGGTTAGTTAGCACGCGTGCATTGAACAACAAAGGACACTTCAATTATCGGAGGCTAATATCGTCTTTGCATCTTATTTTATTATTAAAAAAAATAATTAATAAACAAACACATAATTATATATAAGTAACAAGTTAAATATTAGATAATTTTTTAGTAAATAAAATATAATAAATAAATGAGATAAAAATCATATTTTTTATTAAATATTTAATTGTAGATATTTTTTACAATAAAAATATATATTTTAATAAGAAAAATAAGTCATTGAAATAAAATTTATTTTCTTAAATTAAAGAAAAATATTTACTGTGAAAACTATTCTTTCGGTTGTGAAAGGTAAGTTACCGCTACAGAAAATACTCTCTCTATGGCAGTGGCAGAAGACATGTTTCCACTGCTAAAAATATTTTCTACAGTAAAAACGTGTTTGACGACTTTTTGGCTGTGAAAATTTTTTTAATTTTTAATGAAAAATATAATAATGATATTTACCTGGTTAATGTCCTTTAGTTCAACATTTTATTTATTAGCGAAAATCATTTCGTGTTTATCCTGTTACTGATTTTATAGTTCAGTGTTTTTTTTGTTATTCACCTTAAAAAGAAATTCTAATTAATTTTAAATTTAGTAACAACTAACAAGGTCCATATTTAAATAATAAAATCAAAATCAATTATGATCGAATATATTAAAAAAATATTAAACTGAAATTAATTAATTAAAAAAAAATTAGGAGATAGCAATGGAGATGATGGAGGAGTAAACCTAAAAACTCTGTTCGATGATCTGTGAAAACGAAAGATGGACAAATATAACTCTGTTTAATTAAATGTTCACTAGCTGAAAATCTATATTATAATTACAATTAATGAATCATTTTAATAGTGCAAATCGTGCAATATGTACATGTAATTGTCACGCACCCCACAATTGTGCAGTGCGCTGCTACATCTTGTTTATGTGTAGCTTAGGACCACTTCATCAATACGACTTTCGTTTTGACTCATAATTTTTCACGCAGCATCAAAGTGTTTCTCTCCTTCACGATTAACACGTGACACGCGATAAAAGGAAAGTAAAGAATAAATTAATTTATAAGTTTAGGAGTAAAAAAATAAGTACGTTCTTAAACTTTTATTTTAGATAAATAATTCATTAAAATTAGTGTTAACGATTAAATATTTGTCGTTAGGGATGCTTTTAAAAAAAATTACGTTTTTGTCGAGTGATCTTCTGTACTAGGCAATTTCAACAGACAAACATTTCTCGATGAAATCATTTTGACAATGAGTTATTTCAATAATTTAGATATTGTTGTCAAATTCTTCGTTAAATCTAACACAAGTATATCATGTTTTTCATTTAGTAAGATGTTCTAATCCAATTTTTACAATATTAATCGATTATTAACCTTATGTCAAATTCTATCGACTTCCTATCTGACGATTTCAAATTTTATTAATTGCACGATAAAGATGGAAATCAAGTAAGAAATAGGCAAAAAATGTTGAAATTGACTTACAACACCTTATTAAAAGGAAAAACGCGATACGCAAGTGCTAAATTTAACGAGTACATTGACAGCAATATCCAAATTACTGATAATTTGAACACACTAAAAGAATTGAACACACTATGTTCTCGATTTAAAATACACCTGTCCTCATTTTGTCACGAGACGTGCAAGTGGAGGTAAATTCTTGGAGACAACTTTTTTTTCCGGGATTGTTGAAATTAAATTGAATTATAAAATCAAATTTAGAAGTCTTGACAACTAGGTGGTGACAAATGAGGCTTAAAAACTATGAAAAATAATAAAATGTATAAAGTAATGTACACGAAATTACGAAGTTTAGTAGAATTTCAGAATTGAAGATAGGTGCAGTTATCAACCCACAAATGACAAAGCTATGGTCCCTGGCGCCACTTGGTCAAATGGCAGCACAGATCTTGGAAGCTGATTGAAATTAAATCAAACCCATTTAAATAATAATACTAATAATAAAAATAAATAATGATTGTAATATTATTGAGTATGCCTTAAACAAGTTATAAATTGAAAGCAACGATGTTGAATTATGGGATGCTTACTATCCATTTGAAAAATATGAAATGTAAGCTAAAAATTCAATTTTTTTTTTAGTTTAATTTTTGGGAAAATGACAAATTAACAATCATGGTTTGCGATCAATGACAAGTCAACCACTATCCTTTATTTTCTAACAAATTAACCACTGACGTATGAGAAAATGATAAAGTCAATATCGCTGTTACGTTTGCCGTTAACAAATTGATCTGGAGCCGCGACGTTCGTGGAAAGAAGGCCAAATTTGACCTGGATGCCGCGGCGGTCTGTGGAAAGAAGGAGACGGCAAAATTTGGCCTCGTAAGTTGCGGCGGCTTCCATCAGAACGCATTCTGCAAAAATTTTTGGCCTGGACATCGCGGCGGTGTCTGGAAAGATTTTTTATCGCAAATTTGAGCGCTTAAACGCGTGATTTTGGGCCCGAGAAAGGGAGTCATGGGGTAAATCATACAAATTGTTGTAGATCTCTGAGAGAGCTTCAATTTGATACTTTCTGCAGTCAATTCTAACATCTGTAGCCAAAGGTATGGTCTTTTGAAGTTAAAGATGTCAAAAATCTAATAAAAACCTTGAATTCGTAAAACATATACATAAAGACTTCGAAGTAACCATGAAACACTAAAAATCGAGAACCGCTGCGGATTGTAAAGTAGCCATGCATGAAAAATAGAGAGTTCCATGGACAAACGGTGTCCTGGGACGCTGCGGCGTCCAGGACCCTTTGCCCTGGACGCCGCGGCGCCCTGTTAGCTTCCTAACGGCAAACGTGATAGCGATGTTGACTTTATCATTTTCCCATACGTCAATGGTTAATTTGTTAGAAAATAAAGGATAGTGGTTAACTTGTCATTGATCGCAAACTATGATGGTTAATTTATCATTTTTCCTTTATTTTTTAGTACTTTTCAAATCAAATTTTAAATTATTTTTATAAATAGAATCGAAATTTCAACATTTTTGCTTTTACTAGTTAAATTCAACGACTATATAACAAGTTTTCATTTAATATAACAAGTTTTCATTTAATAAAATATTTTAGCTTGATTTTTATTTTATCTTTTTAATGATTTTGAATTCTATCACGCGATTGAAATAGTTTGAAATCGTCAAATATGAGATTAATAGTTTGAAATCAAGTTAATAATCACTAGAATGATTAGATTAGAACACCTCCTTAAAATACAATATGTGGTATATAAATGTTAAATTTAATAAGTAAATTTATGGTATAGTTTGAATTGATATAGTTGGAACTTGTAATTTTATTTGATTAAAAATAATAATTTAAAGTAGATGAGGTAAATGAAGTATTGATATGTTATTAATTCAGACGAGCATTGATTCGATTGAAGTATGAAATCATGGTTTCACGTGATCAAAATCTACTCGCATTCATCGATTCCATTTGTGTCAAGCACTGATCTTTCCACCAAATCCACCAAAACCCAAAATAATTGCAGATACTTTATCTCTTCTTCTGTTCTGTAGTTCTCAGCTCGATAACTCAGTGAAAATGAGGTTGAAATCAGTCGACCTCGATCCCCCGACGACTTTCTGTTTGGAACCAGCACCTTGTCGTATAAGGTACTTTCTTTTTCATTTTTCATTCTCACTGGTTTTGTTTCCGCATTTTCTGAATTTCTCTGCAAATTTTCTTTCTGATGGTGTAGATTGAAGGACCATGTCTTGAAGATGGCAGAGGACTCTCCAATTGCAACGTTTTCTGCCACTTTCCTGGTAAACCCAGAAGAAAAATCGACAAGGAATCTGTGCCTGCTGTTCTTCAATCATTTTCATGCACACCAACTGTTTGATAAAAAACCAAACTCTCAGGAAACATTATGAATAAATATACTGGAGATGTTTCCGACGATAATTACCATTTATTCGCTCCAATTTTTCAAAATCTAATGATGTTTTATGATATTTGTTAAATTTACAGCAAGACATTGATTTCATGCATTCTTTGGGAGTGAATTCTTATCGATTCTCGATTGCATGGGCCAGAACTTGTTAGTCTATCCATTTGCTAATTTAATCTTGTGTTTTTTTTTTCTGCAACTACTGCTTCCCTAATTTGTGTTGTGATGGAGATGTAACTGAAGGGATACTTGGCGAATTCAATCAAGGCGGGATCAATTATTATAGCAAAATTATTGAATATCTAGTTCTCAAAGGTGAAATCTATCAGCTTTGTTTGGTTTGAGAAATCTGTGCTATGGAAATCTGATGCTTCTCAGTTTCTCAATTTCTGAATTCTGATGAATTTCTATTGATTATACAAATTCTGATTAGCTTTTGTAGCATATAAAAGGGTTTATAAGATTTCTCGCTATAAATGGCAGCAAATCTTGCAAAAGGATAGCACCTTTTCACAACTCTAGAGCCTTTGATTTGTTTTTTGTTGGAAATTTAGAAGTTTAATTGTAGTTTTGGGAGCAAAATGTAGACACCCGTTACATGTATTGTATCGAGTAATGCTAGAATAATCCTCTAAAATCTCAAATATTAAGATTGATAAATACAGTGAAACCAATGAACAACTAGCACATCACATGGTTACTTAAAAGCTGGTGTTTGGCAATGTTAAGCTAGATTAGGCATTATTATCGATTGCATAATTTTCTCTCTTTTCATTTCGTTGGCGGGGTCAACCCGTATTTTTAGATACTCACCTATATTCTAATATCCGTATATTCTTTATCAGGGAAGATTTGTTTGTTCATTTGGCGAAGATTTGTTTCGATGAATTTGGAGATAGAGTGAAGTATTGGATTATATTCAATGAACCAAATTCGTGCGTACTAATGTGCTCTACAAGGGGGGGTTTCTTGTCACGACCTGGAAGGAGATCGTGCCAAAACACCGAGTAGAATAATCTGATCTTCGAAGAGAATCTGATCGACCTTAGGATTGGAGATGGCATCCCCATTGGAGAACCAGTAATTTTCTTGGAACTTCATAGTTTTCAGCAAGCTATAATTTGTTTGGTTTTTTTGACCATTTGATTTGCAGGCTGGAATGGAGTGGCTCCCCAAGGCATGGAGAAGATCATCAACTCTACAAAGCAAATATCCAATAACATGCCCGTGTTGGCGACCAACAACGGTACGTAAATTAAAAAAATTTTGCCAAAATTTTTTTCGATTTATGCAAAACCTGTCGGAACTCTACTGAAAATGCTTCTTTGAACTTGAAGAAGAAACACAAATTGTTTGGACAAGGAAAATCCACACCACACTTGATATTGTGCACAATAAACATCTTTCCTATCTCTCTCCTTATACACCACTCATCTGTCAAAAACTAGTCATTTACATAGATATACTTAGAAGCCCTTTTGTTCTCAAGGTGAAAATCTAATAGTTGTTTATCGATGACACCCATCTTTTCTTCCTTTCCCCAACTTCCGGCAAATCTTTCCATTTTAATTACTTGACCCGCTCGCCCGTACTTGTGGAGACTTGCTTAGGTTCCACAATCCACTTCATCTCGATTGATAGGATGATACGTGGCACAGGTCGAACCTAAGTAGTAGATCCCAAAACTCGATTAAGACGTGATACACGAAAGACAAGATGAATATTCACCTTTGAAGCTCACTTGTCTCCCACAATTTCAATTTGCTCTTAGAATTGTTAGAGTTTAATGTGATCTGAATTCTAGTTAGGTCGGGTCAGGTCGAACCCATATCCAATATTAAAGTTTTCAATTTACTTTATATATTGATACTTGAGTCACAAAATTCATTTGTACCTTGATTTCCTATTTGAGAATTTCTCCTTTACTCATGGTTTTTTTTCCAAAAGGGTTTTTCATGTAAATCTTGGTGTTATTATATATCGCGTATTTTCTTTTTTGATTTCGCGTTCCATTCTCAACAAGAATTGAATCGGTCTGAAATACGCGTAAGGTCATTTCTCATTGGCCATTTTTGCTATAGAATGGAGACTATAAGTGCGAATTTTGAGTTACACCTATATTTTCGCCTTATATTTCACACCTGCCCTATCATTCGCGTTCATCAAGAAATTTGCAAACTACTTCCCTAAGTAGCAAATTTTTAGCTTTTGGGATGAGGTCAAAATTACAAATCTTGTATGTTCTTATCTCTTTTGGATTAAACGTCGACGTTTGATTCATCATTTCCAAGGTTAGGTTAGAAATCCAAACACCTTAAAACTAAAATTAATAAAGTGAGGAATAGAGAATACTATTCAACACAATAAAATCTTTAAATTAATCTTATAATCTATCTTTGTGGAACTTATTTGTCATTTAATATATTTATATTATAACATGTGAATTGTACCAATAAATGAATGATGCATAAATGATACGTTAATGTGTGATATTAGAAAATAAATGTAGTATTACCTTAAAATTAATAATGTCAAGTTTATAGATAGATTCATGTTGTTGGAGCTTCACCCGTACACTCTCGATTCAATTTTTCCGATACTACTACATATTATTAAAAGATCTCATAATTTGATTTCAAAACTTGTTCTTTAGGGGTATTTGTGACTAATATCATGAACTTTAAATTTTGCCAATTTAAACCATGTACTTTGTGATAAGATAGTTCCTCACTGAGAAATCAAAGCTCGCAATATAATGTTAGATTTAGATTCAACGCCAAACTGGGCAATTTCAACTCGCTAGAACAATCTAAGAACGGGAGAAGCTCATTAGTCGGCAGGAGAAAGCTCATCACCGCTACATGGCGCTGGAGAGTTTCCTCGCCGGATGAGCAGCTGTCCAAATAGAAGTATATGCATATGGAGTTCTTCTAGAGGTCCTCTGCAAAAGAAAGACAGGCATTCTGTTCAAGCTCAATGACTATAACAAAAACACAGTTCATTGGCTATGGGCATTTGACGACGACTGTCTGGATTCTCGATGCCATCGATAAGAAAATAACGAGAGAGTATCGGGAGGAATAAATGGAGATTTGGTTGATTCTGGGATTGGCTTGTTGTCATTTGAATCCACATAAGATACCTTGGATGACCAAAGTTTTACAAGTTCTTACCGAAGTAGCAGCTCCTCATGAAGTTCCGCCGGAAAGGCTGCCGTTGTGTGGCCTCCCACGCCGCCTTCGTTCAAAGAGAATCTGGAGAATTCCTTCAAAGAAAACCATCGTTCTCTATTAACTTGTCCAGTCCAACTCACTTTAACGAAAAAATAATAGACGTTTTAAATCGATAACAATTTCAAAATATGTTTCAAACAGCAAAATATTAGTTGTAATTACTCCCAAAATCCAGAGTCTGAATTGACGATTTATTTAAGAAAAACAAAATTAGGGCAAATGAATTCTATCAATAAATTCAACATTTTGGAAAAGAAAAATCTTTTATTAATTGTCACGGCCTGTTCGTCTTGTCGTCGTGGGTGGCTGAAGTGGCAAATTACCTATTTACCCTCCCAAAAATGTACTTGACTAATGTTAATTAATAGATTAATTAATTAATTAACATATAGGATAATCTTTTCAACTAACGGTTAATAAACTTATAATGATTAGCTCAAAATTCAAGGCTAGGAATATTAGCAACGTGGACACAACTATAACAAAAGCTGGGTCAACTATTTTATACTATGTTATTACTTTTACATTATTAATTTTTAATCAAACTTAATTGAATTAATCTTGATTTGAAAGAAAAAGGGTTCCAAAAGAGTAACGTTTTCCGCGACGGGTATGTTCCTCGCGGTCAAAATAGACAAAATGTCTTTTCTATGGCCAGCCATGACTTAAGATATGGTCGATATTGTATAGTACTAGGTGTTATTTATAATTACAGATTAATCATTTTCAAGAATCTAATGTTATTTTATCATCTAATCACATAATTAAACAATTTTATCTGGAAAGCTAATTAAAAATAAATTGTAGAATTGTTTGTTGTACCATCGATGGTCATAGAAGTTCTAATTATTTTGAAAGTAAATTTAAACATATTATTGTTTATATTTGGTCAATAGGATAAATTATTTTTGGGAAAATTAACAAAATAATCATTAAACTATTAAATCAACTTCAAACCAAAGTAATTTCACAAACAATTAAAACTTCAAATTATGAGAAATGAATAATATAAATTTTTTTTGTCACGTTTTTTGTTAAAACTTTAAATTTTAGTAAATAATTTACTAAGTGCTCACTGTGGAAAAAATATTTTTCACAGTAAAAACATATATCTCACTGCAAAGGTTAGTTTCTAAGCAGAAAGTGTATTCGCAGTGAAAATGGTATTCGCAGCGAAAATTGTATTCTCCATAATGAAAAGAGTATTTTCTGTAGCGGATATTTGCATTCTTTTACGGAATTTTAGTTTCCTTAGTATAACCCGAGAGTAAAGTATGACTCTAATATAAAATACAACATTAACTTCAACAAAAATCACGACTCATACCTCAATTAGTCCATTTTTAACCTAGATTACATTGTTTCTACTTACTGGTCTTTATGATTAAGTTGGCGAACGATAGATACAAAGCTGATAATAAAATCATTCGATTATTATATTTAAAAGAATATATTTTGATATATTGATTGATATGATAATAGAAAATACATTAAGATTTCGCAACAGAAGACCAATATTTGCGGTGGCAATACTATTTCTGCAGCGGAAGACAAGTATCTGCTATGAAAAATGTCTTTTCTGTTACGAAAGACAAATCTTTAACTGCAACAACTTCATGTACGAGTTTACTACAGAAAATAATTTAAATTTTTAGTGGAAAACATAATAACAAGATTTAACTTTTTCATTTCTTATGATTGAAAATTTTATTTATTTAAAAAATTATTTTAAAGTTTAATTTGTTACTCATCCCATAGTTAATAATTTAATTTTGTTAATTATTGTCTTAATTAATTATTATTGTTCTTATTTTAATTTTAATGCAAAATAAAAATTTCTTTTTCTTAAAAAATCCACTTCGACAGCTGTCCACTGAAAAAAAGGCAAAAGCTAATGCCATGATAATTATGGCATTAGCTGTGAGTGAGTATGACACTCGATCGAACAATAATTGAAAAGTCATCACAACAGAAGCATAATTGTCAACTATTTAACAATTACTTTTTAATTAGTTAAATAAATTTAAAATTATTAGATTTAGATAATAATGACAACTATTGAGAGACTATAATTACTTCTAAAAAACCGAGGCAAAGTTCTCAAAAATAGTAGCCTAAAATATGATTTTAATCCTTCTATTTTAGAGATAGTTTCAATTTAGTCTTTTCATTCTTATTTCTAAATGGTCTTCTTGTTCATTTCAATATTAAAATTACCAAAAAAAGTTAAGAGGCAAATTTTTATACATTTATATAAGTCAAAATATGTAGTTGAAATAAATCAAATAAATTTTGTTACAGATCATTTTTGAAGTAAACTTGTGGAGTTACCAATGCTTATAATATAATATTATTCGCTTTGGGTTGAATTCTATACTATTTTGTTTATGGGGTTATTCAAAAATTTGTTGTACTAGGTAGGGAGGAAAACTCTATTTATAAACCTTTAACTTTTCACTATTTCAAGCGATGTGAGATTATGTATTCCCACTGATATGGGATGGACTTTCACAATCAACAACAACTTGGGTCGCCCGTGTTTTCACAAAACAAACTATCACAATCTACCCCCTTGGAAGTTTAACGTCCTCGTCGGCTACACTTACGATTGAGAATTGACTATAATATCATTTGTGGAGTCCTTCAGTGTTCATAATACAATATTGTCAATTTTAAGTCGAAGCTCGCATGATTTTGTTATTGAGATTAGCCAAAAAATGTGTTGTATTAGGTAGTAGGAGAACTCTACTTATAAATCATTCACTTTTCACTTTTCCAAGCGATATGAGATTGTATACTCCAATTGGAATGAATTAAATCATCACAATCAACAACATCTTGGATCGTTTTTGTTTTCACAGAGTGGACTGCCACAAAACTAATTAAAATTTTTTGTAATTTAACTTAAAATAACTAAATCGATCTCAATTATTTTATTATAATCAAGTATTTTAACTAACATAGATAAATAACGAGATAAAATATCCTCGTAGCGGGTTTTGGTTCAATTCAATGATGAAAATAGACATCAAGCTTTTAAGATCTTAATGAGAAAAATAAAATTGTAATGATGAAATTGAAACAATGTTTAAGCTGTAAAGCTAAAAACATATTTTACACAAAATAATATTTCAAATTCTAGAATTCAAATTTTATAATTTGTAGCAAAAAAAATGAATAAATAATTACATGATATATGCATCCATGCATGTAACATATTTACCAAAAATAGTATTTCAAATTCTAAAATGTATGCGTGCATGTATATACGTATGTACGACGTAGTCTTGAATGGGAAGTTAAGAAAAGTTTGTAGGGAAGGCAGAGTGCAAAGTGACGGCCCAACCTCACCAACCATCTCCTCAGAACAACTCCATTTATTGTCATTTCTTCTCAAATTCAGCGAAGAAGAAGAAGAAGAAGATAAGTGGAAGTTGAAAGTAAAAAGTAGGTGAGACTCTCACAGGATAACACTTCTGTCGGCATTTTCATGTGGACCCACGTCCTCAGATCTTCTAAAAATCCCCCTCCTTCGTCTCACACCCCATGTGCTCCGCCTCGCTGATTCCTGCTGTCTCTCTCTCTCTCTCTCTCTGTAATTTTCATTTTTTGTGGGCTGGGAGGATTGATTTGAGCATTCAGGCATTCAATGTTGTATCAGTTGAACGAGTTTCTGGTCATATCATCTTCTGAAACTTGTACTGCTCTTTAATTTCTTTTTGTCGCCATGGATTTCAGTACCTGTCTTGATCATGCCCTATTTCAGCTTACTCCGACCAGAACAAGGTGCCACTGCCGTAGATCTGCACTAGAAATTCAGGGTTTCTTCTAATTTCTGTTGTTTTAACATATTTTCGCTTAATTTGTCGAAATTTTTTTTGAAGATGTGAGCTGGTAATCGTCGCCATTGGAGGTTCTTCGGAGAAGCTGGCCTCCGGGCTTCTACAGCCGTTTGTGACGCACTTGAAATGCGCGAAAGACCAGATTTCCAAAGGCGGTTACTCCATCACTCTTCGTCCGGCGGCTGGTTCAGACGCTTCCTGGTTCACCAAAGCGACTCTTCAACGGTGATTGTTCTTTTCTGTTCGTCTGTGCTTCGCATTTTGGCTCTACTCAACTCGTTCGATTTAATAATGAGTTATTTATGTTCATATGGCTGAGATTTGAGGGGTTAGATCATCTTCTAGCACTTGCCGTTTTGCTTGATTAGTAAACTTTCTTTTTGTCGGCTCACAGATTTGTAAGATTCGTTAGTACACCGGAGATTCTCGAGAGATTTGTGACGATAGAGAAAGAAATTTCGCAGATTGAATCTTCAATTCAATCTAACGAGTTATCAAATGGCTCGGCGGCAATTGAATCGGAAGGTTTGCTTTTGGCAAAACTCGTTCAAATCAAATCTTTTTGCCAGATTGGATATATTCGCTTATGATTTGATGATGCATTCAAAGTAGTGCTTAATATATAATTAAGATTATGTGCATCTGGCTGCTACAACTTCATAGATCTCATCGTTCAACTTATGGCAGGAAATGATTTAGCCACTGATGCCAATTTGAAACGATCTGCTGCCATCGTCAAGGTATGCAATTGAGAATCGATACCATCTTACTTTCGAAACTCAAATGTTGATCATGGACTTTTCATTTTGGCATTTAGTCTAAAGGCGACTCCAATGAAACCAATGGCGATGCTGCACCAGAGGAGAATTCCAAGTACTATATCTGGTTTTTCAAATTTAAGTCATAGCCAAATTTTTCATTTACGATATTGGGTTTCTTTCGATTTGATCATTCAGCTGTGCCTAATTGACAGGACTCGTCTTCACCAAGTTCTTGAGACAAGGAGAGCAGTGCTTCACAAGGAGCAGGCAATGGCATATGCCCGAGCATTAGTGGCAGGTTTCGAATTGGACGATGTCGATGATCTTGTTTCTTTTGCTGACGCTTTTGGAGCTGTGCGATTAAGGTAAGACCGAGCAGAAAACTGGTTTAGTACTCGCATATGGATTCGTTGATTAGTAGACACGCTTGTTCTCGAGCAAATTTGTTCTTTTATCCTTTTCGATCTTACCTAAAAACTCTTATGCATGAAGATGAAGGTCGAATGTTTTGGATCGTGTAGGGAAGCGTGTATAAACTTCATGGATTTGTGCACCAAAAAGAATAAGGAAAGGCAATGGATTGATGAAATAGCAGCAATGCAGGCTTGCTCTCAACCGACATTTCCATACTCGGGGAATTCCGGAATCATACTCGCAGGTGAAGATTACGATATTACTCAGAGGAGTCTTGCCTTTAATGGTCTATCAAACGGCGCAATGGATGGATCCGAATTGGCTGCAAGTCTAGCAAGTGTGGACGCGAATCAAGGTACGGTCATTGATTATTCTTAATGACTCTTTGTCTGACGTTTTTCATTTATCATGGTCATTTTAATCTACTGTAATTACGTTTTTCACTCGATTTTTCACCCACTTGATATCATTATCGATGTCGAAGACTAGAAGACAGTATAATTAAAATGTGTTCGAAATCGAGTGCAAAATCAAGTGTGCGCAAATCAAGTGCATCAAAGTAACTATAGTGGGTTAAAATGACTATTATAAACAAAAACCACGAGACAATTAACAATTTTGTCATGACATGAGTCGTTTTGCTAACGACCCCACATACGAAATATTTTGCTCAAAAAATAGTTTTTGGGTATCAATTATCCATGACCTCTAAGTTCGGGGGCTAATTGTATTTTACCCTTTTGAAAAATATGCATGGTTTATATGTCGGATTGCGGATCTGCTCTAGACTAGTAACTAGTATTTCTCTCAAAACTAAATACAGATGGAACCTTACCAAAACCAGCTCCAGTTCTATCAGCTGATGGAAAAACTCAACCACCAATGGCTTGGCCAAATCATCTGCCCCAGTACATGCAGAATTTTCAGGGCCCTTTATATCCTCAGATGCCTCCATACCTCTTTCCTGGCATGCAGTTGGCTCCTCCTTATTATGCAGGCATGCAATGGCCGATCAACGGAGAAGACAACGGTCTTGTACATGACCGAGAATCGAATCATCGGCAAAATCTCAAATCAAATAGAAATAAAAAGAATGTTTTTGATAAGAAAGTCAATGACTCGGCCGAACAAGATGGTTCCACAGAAGCCAGTGACTCCAGCTCCGAAAGCGAATCAGAAGAGTTTTTGCAGAATGGTAAAAAGCAGTCTTCAGCGAAAGCGAATAAGAAAAAGCATGGAAAGAAATCCTCGAGAAAGGTTGTTATTCGCAATATTAATTACATCACTTCTTCAAAAGACGGCGAAAAGGGTGGTTTCTCTGACGAGAATTCGTCCGATGAGAGTGACTACTTAGACGGAGATTCTCTCAAACAGAAAGTGGAACAAGCTGTTGGGACATTGGAGAGAAAACACAAATCGCACAGACATCGTGGTAAGAAACAAAATGGGTCGGTTCTGCTCGATGATTCCGCTGATAAGGAGATGAAAAATCTTGCTGTAGATAAATCTGAGGGAGAGAAGGTGAATGACCATTGGGGTGCTTTCCAAAATTTTCTGATGAGAGATGAAGAAAGTTCAAGATCAGAGCTGACCTCTTTACAGATTCAGGAGGATCATTTTCTGACTAAAAGATCTGTTGAAAGGTCCTCACAGTTCGATATGGAATCTGAGCAAGTAATGAAGCAAAGAGAGGTTTCGACTGATTCGTTTGTCGTGACAGATAGAAGTATGGGCAATGAGCGAAGATCTCCCATTGAAAGCTTCGAAAATGGTGAAAATGTCCATCCCATCAGGAAAACCAGAGACGCCACTTATGAAGAATTGTTATTTTCCCAGAAAGATGGAGAAACGGGAGGTTATTCACATGCTGTTTTGTCTGATTATACCTCTGAATCCTCCATAATCAAACGCCAGCAAGGAGAGTTGTTTATGGGCAACAACAATAAAGATGAACTGGAAAATCAATATGGAAATTCACGGCTGGAAGTTTTCGACAGTTTTCATAGTACCAAGAGAGATGTACTGGCCGACGATTCGTTCATGATTCAAACTCGATCGATAGATGATCGTCCAGATTCTTTTTCAACGACAGACATAAGCATGGCTTCAGACATTGTTGGACACGTCGAAAAAGTAGAAAGCATCCAAGATTCTAAGCCAGTTGATTTTGAGCCTGATGACCTTTACATGATTCTCGAACGAGACTCTTCCGCCAATCAGGCCACCCTCTCCTGGACGCCGGAAATGGATTACGACAATAATATTTTGAGCCCCAAAAAGAAATCGATTGCCGAAGATCATCTGGCTTCTGATGATGCGAAGAGTACTAGTAAAATTAATGGTACTTCGGGTGGGAAAGTCTTGAGTAAAGACGGAAGATCTAGAGTTGCAGGTTCTCTCGGGAAGACGAGGCCCGAAATTACGTCGAGAATCAAGAAGCAGCCTCCTGGAAGTAGAACTATACCTCAGAAGAGCAAAGCTGACAAGGTAAATTACTTGGATTCAATCTTATTCCACCATTTCTGATTTTCATGTCCTTCTGGAAAAATATATGTTTTTCTAAAGTTCTCTGCTTTTGCAGCCATGTTTTATCTTCAAATTCTCTGCACTTCTTAGCATTTAGTCTCTATTCATTTTTCTTCATTTTAGCTTTGTTACTCTTTCTTGACTGCAGGAAGAAGAGAATAGAAAGAGACTGGAAGAGTTGTCCATTCAAAGGCAAAAAAGAATTGCAGAAAGAAGCGGTGGAAGTGGGTCTGCAACTTCTAGAACTCCTGTGAATTCCATAAAAAATGAGAGGCTGAGAACTCAATCACCAACCCAAGAAGCTAAGAAGTTGCTGCCAAAGCCTGTTCTTCGGAGTTCCACCATCGATCGCCTCTCGACTGCTAGAAAAGTGCCGACAGAAACTCAATCCGGGCAGTTGCAGCTGAAGAAATCAATCTCAAAATTAGCTTCTGCCAAAGAAATCTCTTCGGATACAATAAACAACTCAAAGACTTTGATTCGATCTCGTTCTTCAGTTTCTGACGTCGAGGTAAAAAACAAAACAACCGAAGAGATAGCAATTCATACACCTCAACTTACTGATTCTCTTAATGATAGGGGAGATATTAAGGAGGTGAACACTCCATCTTTACCCGAGATGAATTCCGATTTGCTCATTTTGGATTCATCGATTCGCGGCGAAGATCGTCTCCCACCGTCGGATCGGTTGAATGGCGATGACTTGAGTTCTAAACTGTCTATGCGTGTTGATGAAGTGAAAACGATTTCCAGCCAAGAAAACAGTCTGCCAATTGTGGTATCACCCAGAAAAGCTTTAGAAGAAAACGATGTGAATGAGAACTTCCCGAATTTGCCTGAGATTTCTCCGGTAGAAAGCTCGACCACTCCGCCTAGTAATGGAGTAATCAACTCGAGGAAGAAATGGATGAGTGAAGAAAACCCTCCGAAATCAACTAAAGGATTCAGAAAGCTTCTTCTGTTCGGCAAGAAAACCTGAAACACTCAAAACAGATTGATCCATCCTTTGTTCTTCTTCTCTGATTACTCCTTTGTTAGCAGCTCTTGATTTCCAGATAAGCTTCTTCTGTTGCTGCCATTGTAGCCACATTGTAGCTCATCTGGGTCTGGTGTGTTCTATTATATTATATTCATCTTGTGCAGAGATCTTACACATTTTTCTGGTTTGCTTCTCCTTTTTATTGATTGTGTGATCATGAAACTCTGTAAAATCTTAATTATCTGGTGTGAATTCATATATATATTTGGGTAAAAAAGAATTTAGATGTTAACATTTTACTCATTTACAGGTCATATTTTGAACTATTTTTTTTTAGCTATCATCAATTTTTAGTTATCAATAATTTGAATATTTTTATCAATTCATCTATTAAATTTTGTTTATAAAAGTGATATTTTTTTTAATCAAATATTTGATCTGATTTCTAACTTCTCATGATTTGTAAGCCGATTTCTAACTAGGTCGAGAAAGTTCGACATCGAGTTAGAAATTACAGAATAGTTTATAAATCAGTTTAAACTACCTAATTAAATGAAAAATATGATATATATATATATATATATATATACACGCTATATTTAATGAAATAAATTAACAATTATGTCTAAATTCTTGGTAGAGAAGAGGAAGATATTCTATTTGTTAAAAAAAATTTAATTTATAAATAATATTAAACGTTATAATATGATTTCTAATGTTTAAGATGGCCTTGGACATTTGATTAAATGATGACTAGTGTGGAGAGAGTGCTGACCATATAAATAACTTGTTCCACGTTAAATTAAACAAAAGTAATGTTAGATTTTAGTGTCTCAATAATTTGATTAGGTCGGGTGAGACCTCATTTAATATTTTATGAGAGTGTATTTAATATTATTAAATAATAACGGTAGACACTAAAATGAAAATGGGTAACGAGAAAGAGAATTGGTGAATCTTGTCCATTGATCTGCCGGGAAGGTCTCCGATCAGCCGTTGGATCGCATCAAACTTTTTGGAGAAATGAAAAAACATATCACATTGACAAACCGACACAATGTCAAATGACAACACCACCCTTGATTGTTTTAATTTTTTTTTTGAATATATTATCAATTGATTTTAGAAAAAACTATACAATATATTTTGGATAAAATATATTCTTAATTCTTATAATTTAAAATTTATTTCATTTTACTCTAAATATTCATCTCATCTATTTTTTCATATATTTAATTTGAATAAAAATTAATTATTAATAAATTTTAAAATTTTAAAATATATTTTATCCTCTTAAACTATAAGGGTATATTGGGAACTTAGAAAACGTGGAAAGAGACTCAGCCGCTTGCCACTGGTCTGGTATGAAGCTCTTTTCCGATGGCTGGCAATTATCAAATGCTGTATATTTAATTGTCTTTATTTTAATATTTTCTTTAGCTTCTTCTCCACTGTTTATTAACTGGGTGCGTGTTTATCTGAGAGCTAGAGAGAGATTGGAGTTCAGACAGAGAGAGATTGACTATTGAGTGAGGTAGATCTGGGAAGGTCTGAAGCAGCGTATCAATGGCTTCAAAACTGGTACTGATTTTAGTCTTCCTCTTCGATGTTATTGCTCTCGGCTTGGCCATTGCTGCTGAACGAAGAAGAAGCACTGTGAGTTTCTCAAGTCTCTGTTTCTGAAATCAACCCCTCTGTCTTAACTTTGTTTTGTGAAATATCCTGATTTTCCTTCGAATTTGGTTGAACATGTATTTTTCTTCTGGGTTTCTTTATTTTACTTTATCCTTCTTAGGGTTTCCTGAGAATATGAATACTCAAACATAAATACCTCTCTCTTGCTTGAAAACAAGAAATAAAATACTGCACTCGTCCTATAAATGCTAGTTTGGATTCTGCTTATTCTATGTACTAGTATTTGGAAAAACGTAATTCTTTTAGTTCCCTGAGTTTGAGTTTCTGAACAAATTCTACATTTAAACTTTTTTTAGCTATTTTGCAATGGGGAAAACCATAATATGTATTCGCTAAGTGCAAATTTATGGTTGAAGATCGATGTAGAAGGTTTAGGAAATGGTGTGTCCAGCTGAATTTGAGATCCAGCATACTTTTCATGAACTAAGTGATATGCAGTGTCTTAATGGTAAAACAACTTTGTTGATAATACACTTCTTTAATGATATTTTTAATCATAAATAAAATTATCATTTCCATTTGAATAATGTGCAAACAGTTGTGGAAATTGTTAGTAATTGCTCATCAAGTTTTCTCATCTGCCATATTGATGCTCTTGGATAAAAGACTTAACCAAAGCCTCTATAGATCTAGCAATAGTTGTTTCATGTTTCTTAGTATATGCATCTTAGAAATTGATTTTCTTGTAAAATGAAAAACATTTTCCAAGTCTAATTTCCCTGCCAATATCTTCTTGCAGGCCACGATAGCCTCGGATAACGATAAAACATACACCTGGTGTGTTTATGACTCGGATATCTCAACTGGATTTGGTGTTGGAGCATTCTTGTTTCTGATGATGAGTCAAGTCCTCATAATGGCGGCTAGTCGATGCTTTTGCTGCGGAAAGCCTTTAAGTCCTAGTGGTTCAAGGGCATGTTCAATTGTTCTCTTTATAATCTGCTGGTAAATGTCGTTCTATGTTATAAATTATCAATAATTTCAAAAATTCAAGCATATGAGTTGAGAATAATTTAATCCCTCATACTTATGCCAATATTTTTTTTATTAGTCTTTACATGTAGATTTGTTTAAATGATTTTAACTTTGTCGAAATTCCAATTTAGTATGTTTAGCTCTAAACTATGATAACTTACTTACCATCCAAAAAATTTAAACTTAAATTTGTGAAGTGAAAATAATTTAATTATTTATATATTTTTTTAATACTTTTCATCTACAGGGACATAATACATCTACACATTCATGAAATTGAGTTTGAATTTCAAGATGTTATTTTAGTTTATAACAGGATCGATTTGAATTGATCAGGGTGTGTTTCTTCATCGCGGAGGTGTGCTTATTGGCGGGATCGGTCAGGAATGCCTACCACACCAAGTACAGGGGCATATTCGATGAAGATCCCCCCTCTTGCGAAGTCGTGAGGAAGGGAGTTTTTGCAACGGGAGCGGCTTTTGTTTTCTTCACAGCTATAGTTTCCGAAGTCTACTATGTTTGCTATTCTCGAGCCAGAGATAGCTTTCAGGCGTATGGCGGAGGAGAAATGGGAGTTGGCATGGGAACGTATAAATGAGTCTAGGGAAGGTGATCGTAGCCATATACGTTAGCTTAGTTTTCTTCTACAGAATGCCTGCCTTGTTTGCTGAGTTCCTCCATCGCTTGATTTGATTTCATTGCATTTGTGGATTGTGGGAATTAGTTAATTAAATTTAGTGCATGTATTATATGGTGTGTTGTCATCTATGTTATACCCTATCAATAATAATGACCCTTGTTTTGTTAGGTGTAATGCTCTCTCTTCGTTTGCTA